>CAWVNZ010000523.1:0-123171 GCA_963930735.1 Dioctria linearis
TAGTAAATTTGTCAAAAAATAATTTTTTACTGTCGAAAATTTTAAATCCGCCAAGGATTGCCTTTTCTATAGTAAATTATTCAAAAAATAATTTTTTACTGTCGCAAATTTTAATTGCGCCAGGGATTGCCTTTTCTACAGTAAATTTTACAAAAAATAATTTTATACTGTCGCAAATTTTAATTACGCCAGGGATTGCCTTTTCTATAGTAAATTATTCAAAAAATAATTTTTTACTGTCGCAAATTTTAATTGCGCCAGGGATTGCCTTTTCTACAGTAAATTTTACAAAAAATAATTTTATACTGTCGCAAATTGTAATTGCGCCAGGGATTACCTTTTCTATAGTAAATTTTTCAAAAAATAATTTTTTAATGTCGCAAATTTTAAATCCGCCAGGGATTGCCTTTTCTATAGTAAATTATTCAAAAAATAATTTTTTACTGTCGCAAATTTTAATTGCGCCAGGGATTGCCTTTTCTATAGTAAATTTTGCAAAAAAATAATTTTTTACTGTCGCAAGTTTTAATTGCGCCAGGGATTTACTTTTCTGTAGTAAATTTTTCAAAAAATAATTTTTTACTGTCGCAAATTTTAGTACGCCAGGGGTTGCCTTTCTATAGTAAATTTTTCAAAATTTAATTTTATACTGTCGCAAATTTTAAATACGCCAGGGATTGCCTTTTCTATAGTAAATTTTTCAAAAAATAATTTTTTACTGTCGCAAATTTTAATTGCGCCAGGCATTGCCTTTTCTGTAGTAAATTTTTCAAAAAATAATTTTCTAATCTCGCAAGTTTTAATTACGCCAGGGATTGCCTTTTCTATAGTAAATTATTCAAAAAATAATTTTTTACTGTCGCAAATTTTAATTGCGCCAGGGATTGCCTTTTCTACAGTAAATTTTACAAAAAATAATTTTATACTGTCGCAAATTGTAATTGCGCCAGGGATTACCTTTTCTATAGTAAATTTTTCAAAAAATAATTTTTTACTGTCGCAAATTTTAAATCCGCCAGGGATTGCCTTTTCTATAGTAAATAATTCAAAAAATAATTTTTTACTGTCGCAAATTTTAACTGCGCCAGGGATTGCCTTTTCTACAGTAAATTTTTCAAAAAATAATTTTCTACTGTCGCAAATTTTCATTGCGCAAAGGATTGCATTTTCTACAGTAAATTTTTCAAAAAATTATTTTTTACTGTCGCAAATTTTAATTGCGCCAGGGATTGCCTTTTCTACAGTAAATTTTTCAAAAAATAATTTTTTATTGTCGCAAATTTTAAATCCGCCAGGCATTGCCTTTTCTATAGTAAATTATTCAGAAAATAATTTTTTACTGTCGGAAATTTTAATTGCGCCATGGATTGCCTTTTCTACAGTAAATTTTTCAAAAAATAATTTTTTACTGTCGCAAATTTTAATTGCGCCAGGGATTGCCTTTTCTATAGTAAATTATTCAAAAAATAATTTTTTACTGTCGGAAATTTTAATTGCGCCATGGATTGCCTTTTCTACAGAAAATTTTTCAAAAAATAATTTTTTACTGTCGCAAATTTTAATAGCGCCAGGGATTGCCTTTTCTACAGTAAATTTTTCAAAAAATAATTTTTTACTGTCGCAAATTTTAATTGCGCCAGGGATTGCCTTTTCTATAGTAAATTTGTCAAAAAATAATTTTTTACTGTCGAAAATTTTAAAATCCGCCAAGGATTGCCTTTTCTATAGTAAATTATTCAAAAAATAATTTTTTACTGTCGCAAATTTTAATTGCGCCAGGGATTGCCTTTTCTACAGTAAATTTTACAAAAAATAATTTTATACTGTCGCAAATTTTAATTACGCCAGGGATTGCCTTTTCTATAGTAAATTATTCAAAAAATAATTTTTTACTGTCGCAAATTTTAATTGCGCCAGGGATTGCCTTTTCTACAGTAAATTTTACAAAAAATAATTTTATACTGTCGCAAATTGTAATTGCGCCAGGGATTACCTTTTCTATAGTAAATTTTTCAAAAAATAATTTTTTAATGTCGCAAATTTTAAATCCGCCAGGGATTGCCTTTTCTATAGTAAATTATTCAAAAAATAATTTTTTACTGTCGCAAATTTTAATTGCGCCAGGGATTGCCTTTTCTATAGTAAATTTTGCAAAAAAATAATTTTTTACTGTCGCAAGTTTTAATTGCGCCAGGGATTTACTTTTCTGTAGTAAATTTTTCAAAAATAATTTTTTACTGTCGCAAATTTTAGTACGCCAGGGGGTTGCCTTTCTATAGTAAATTTTTCAAAATTTAATTTTATACTGTCGCAAATTTTAAATACGCCAGGGATTGCCTTTTCTATAGTAAATTTTTCAAAAAATAATTTTTTACTGTCGCAAATTTTAATTGCGCCAGGGGATTGCCTTTTCTGTAGTAAATTTTTCAAAAAATAATTTTCTACTCTCGCAAATTTTAATTACGCCAGGGATTGCCTTTTCTATAGTAAATTATTCAAAAAATAATTTTTTACTGTCGCAAATTTTAATTGCTCCAGGGATTGCCTTTTCTACAGTAAATTTTATAAAAAATAATTTTTATACTGTCGCAAATTGTAATTGCGCCAGAGATTACCTTTTCTATAGTAAATTTTTCAAAAAATAATTTTTTACTGTCGCAAATTTTAAATCCGCCAGGGATTGCCTTTTCTATAGTAAATAATTCAAAAAATAATTTTTTACTGTCGCAAATTTTAATTGCGCCAGGGATTGCCTTTTCTACAGTAAATTTTTCAAAAAATAATTTTCTACTGTCGCAAATTTTGATTGTGCCAGGGATTGCCTTTTCTACAGTAAATTTTTCAAAAAATTATTTTTTACTGTCGCAAATTTTAATTGCGCCAGGGATTGCCTTTTCTACAGTAAATTTTTCAAAAAATAATTTTTTATTGTCGCAAATTTTAAATCCGCCAGGCATTGCCTTTTCTATAGTAAATTATTCAGAAAATAATTTTTTACTGTCGGAAATTTTAATTGCGCCATGGATTGCCTTTTCTACAGTAAATTTTTCAAATAATAATTTTTTACTGTCGCAAATTTTAATTGCGCCAGGGATTGCCTTTTCTATAGTAAATTATTCAAAAAATAATTTTTTACTGTCGGAAATTTTAATTGCGCCATGGATTGCCTTTTCTACAGTAAATTTTTCAAAAAATAATTTTTTACTGTCGCAAATTTTAATAGCGCCAGGGATTGCCTTTTCTACAGTAAATTTTTCAAAAAATAATTTTTTAATGTCGCAAATTTTAATTGCGCCAGGGATTGCCTTTTCTATAGTAAATTTTTCAAAAATAATTTTTTACTTTCGCAAATTTTAATTGCGTCAGGGATTGCCTTTTTTACAGTAAATTTTTCAAAAAATAATTTTTTACTGTCGCAAATTTTAGTTACGCCAAGGATTGCCTTTTATAGTAAATTTTTCAAAATTTAATTTTATACTGTCGCAAATTTTAAATACGCCAGAGATTGCCTTTTCTATAGTAAATTTTTCAAAAAATAATTTTTTACTGTCGCAAATTTTAATTGCGCCAGGGATTGCCTTTTCTGTAGTAAATTTTTCAAAAAATAATTTCTAATCTCGCAAATTTTAATTACGCCAGGGATTGCCTTTTCTATAGTAAATTATTCAAAAAATAATTTTTTACTGTTGCAAATTTTAATTGCGCCAGGGATTGCCTTTTCTACAGTAAATTTTACAAAAAATAATTTTATACTGTCGCAAATTGTAATTGCGCCAGGGATTAACTTTTCTATAGTAAATTTTTCAAAAAATAATTTTTTACTGTCGCAAATTTTAAATCCGCCAGGGATTGCCTTTTCTATAGTAAATTATTCAAAAAATAATTTTTTACTGTCGCAAATTTTAATTGCGCCAGGGATTGCCTTTTCTACAGTAAATTTTTCAAAAAATAATTTTTTATTGTCGCAAATTTTAAATCCGCCAGGCATTGCCTTTTCTACAGTAAATTTTTCAAAAAATAATTTTTTATTGTCGCAAATTTTTAAATCCGCCAGGCATTGCCTTTTCTATAGTAAATTATTCAAAAAATAATTTTTTACTGTCGGAAATTTTAATTGCGCCAGGGATTGCCTTTTCTACAGTAAATTTTACAAAAAATAATTTTATACTGTCGCAAATTTTAATTACGCCAGCGATTGCCTTTTCTATAGTAAATTATTCAAAAAATAATTTTTTTACTGTCGCAAATTTTAATTGCGCCAGGGATTGCAATTTTCTACAGTAAATTTTTCAAAAAATAATTTTCTACTGTCGCTAATTTTCATTACGCCAGGGATTGCCTTTTCTACAGTAAATTTTGCAAAAAAATAATTTTTTACTGTCGCAAGTTTTAATTGCGCCAGGGATTTACTTTTCTGTAGTAAATTTTTCAAAAAATAATTTTTTACTGTCGCAAATTTTAGTTACGCCAGCGATTGCCTTTCTATAGTAAATTTTTCAAAATTTAATTTTATACTGTCGCAAATTTTAAATACGCCAGGGATTGCCTTTTCTATAGTAAATTTTTCAAAAAATAATTTTTTACTGTCGCAAATTTTAATTGCGCCAGGGATTGCCTTTTCTATAGTAAATTTTGCAAAAAAATAATTTTTTATTGTCGCAAGTTTTAATTGCGCCATGGATTTACTTTTCTGTAGTAAATTTTTAAAAATTAATTTTTTACTGTCGCAAATTTTAGTTACGCCAGGGATTGCCTTTCTATAGTAAAATTTTTCAAAATTTAATTTTATACTGTCGCAAATTTTAAATACGCCAGGGATTGCCTTTTCTATAGTAAATTTTTCAAAAATAATTTTTTACTGTCGCAAATTTTAATTGCGCCAGGGATTGCTTTTTCTCTAGTAAATTTTTCAAAAAATAATTTTCTACTCTCGCAAATTTTAATTACGCCAGGAATTGCCTTTTCTATAGTAAATTATTCAAAAAATAATTTTTTACTGTCGCTAATTTTAAATGCGCCAGGGATTGCCTTTTCTACAGTAAATTTTTCAAAAAATAATTTTTTACTGTCGCAAATTTAATTGCGCCAGGGATTGCCTTTTCTATAGTAAAATTTTGCAAAAAAATAATTTTTTACTGTCGCAAGTTTTAATTGCGCCAGGGATTTACTTTTCTGTAGTAAATTTTTAAAATTAATTTTTTACTGTCGCAAATTTTAGTTACGGCCAGGGATTGCCTTTCTATAGTAAATTGTTCAAAATTTAATTTTATACTGTCGCAAATTTTAAATACGCCAGGATGCCTTTTCTATAGTAAATTTTTCAAAAAAATAATTTTTTACTGTCGCAAATTTTAATTGCGCCAGGGATTGCCTTTTCTCTAGTAAATTTTTCAAAAAATAATTTTCTACTCTCGCAAATTTTAATTACGCCAGGGATTGCCTTTTCTCTAGTAAATTTTTCAAAAAATAATTTTCTACTCTCGCAAATTTTAATTGCGCCAGGGATTGCATTTTCTACAGTAAATTTTTCAAAAAATAATTTTCTACTGTCGCAAATTTTCATTACGCCAGGGATTGCCTTTTCTACAGTAAATTTGCAAAAATATAATTTTTTACTGTCGCAAGTTTTAATTGCGCCAGGGATTTACTTTTCTGTAGTAAATTTTTCAAAAAATAATTTTTTACTGTCGCAAATTTTAGTTATGCCAGGGATTGCCTTTCTATAGTAAATTTTTCAAAATTTAATTTTATACTGTCGCAAATTTTAAATACGCCAGGGATTGCCTTTTCTATAGTAAATTTTCAAAAAATAATTTTTTACTGTCGCAAATTTTAATTGCGCCAGGTATTGCCTTTTCTGTAGTAAATTTTTCAAAAAATAATTTTCTACTCTCGCAAATTTTAATTACGCCAGGATTGCCTTTTCTATAGTAAATTATTCAAAAAATAATTTTTTACTGTCGCAAATTTTAATTGCGCCAGGGATTGCCTTTTCTACAGTAAATTTTACAAAAAATAATTTTATACTGTCGCAAATTGTAATTGCGCCAGGGATTACCTTTTCTATAGTAAATTTTTCAAAAAATAATTTTTTTACTGTCGCAAATTTTAAATCCGCCAGGGATTGCCTTTTCTATAGTAAATTATTCAAAAAATAATTGTTTACTGTCGTAAATTTTAATTGCGCCAGGGACTGCCTTTTCTATAGTAAATTTTGCAAAAAAATAATTTTTACTGTCGCAAGTTTTAATTGCGCAGGGATTTACTTTTCTGTAGTAAATTTTTCAAAAAATAATTTTTTACTGTCGCAAATTTTAGTTACGCCAGGGATTGCCTTTCTATAGTAAATTTTTCAAAATTTAATTTTATACTGTCGCAAATTCTAAATACGTCAGGGATTGCCTTTTCTATAGTAAATTTTTCAAAAAATAATTTTTTACTGTCGCAAATTTTAATTGCGCCAGGGATTGCCTTTTCTGTAGTAAATTTTTCAAAAAATAATTTTCTACTCTCGCAAATTTTAATTACGCCAGGAATTGCCTTTTCTATAGTAAATTATTCAAAAAATAATTTTTTTACTGTCGCAAATTTTAATTGCGCCAGGGATTGCCTTTTCTACAGTAAATTTTACAAAAAATAATTTTATACTGTCGCAAATTGTAATTGCGCCAGGGATTACCTTTTCTATAGTAAATTATTCAAAAAATAATTTTTACTGTCGGAAATTTTAATTGCGCCAGGGACTGCCTTTTCTACAGTAAATTTTACAAAAAATAATTTTATACTGTCGCAAATTTTAATTACGCCACCGATTGCCTTTTCTATAGTAAATTATTCAAAAAATAATTTTTTACTGTCGCAAATTTTAATTGCGCCAGGGATTGCATTTTCTACAGTAAATTTTTCAAAAAATAATTTTCTACTGTCGCAAATTTTCATTACGCCAGGGATTGCCTTTTCTACAGTAAATTTTGCAAAAATATAATTTTTTACTGTCGCAAGTTTTAATTGCGCCAGGGATTTACTTTTCTGTAGTAAATTTTTCAAAAATAATTTTTTACTGTCGCAAATTTTAGTTACGCCAGGGACTGCCTTTCTATAGTAAATTTTTTCAAAATTTAATTTTATACTGTCGCAATTTTAAATACGCCAGGGATTGCCTTTTCTATAGAAAATTTTTCAAAAAATAATTTTTTACTGTCACAAATTTTATTGCGCCAGGGATTGCCTTTTCTGCAGTAAATTTTTCAAAAAATAATTTTCTACTCTCGCAAATTTTAATTACGCCAGGGATTGCCTTTTCTATAGTAAATTATTCAAAAAATAATTTTTTACTGTCGCAAATTTTAATTGAGCCAGGGATTGCCTTTTCTACAGTAAATTATTCAAAAAATAATTTTTTACTGTCGCAAATTTTAATTGCGCCAGGAATTGCCTTTTCTACAGTAAATTTTTCAAAAAATAATTTTCTACTGTCGCAAATTTTCATTGCGCCAGGGATTGCCTTTTCTACAGTAAATTTTTCAAAAAATTTTTTTTTACTGTCGCAAATTTTAATTGCGCCAGGGATTGCCTTTTCTACAGTAAATTTTTCAAAAAATAATTTTTTATTGTCGCAAATTTTAAATCCGCCAGGCATTGCCTTTTCTATAGTAAATTATTCAGAAAATAATTTTTTTCTGTCGGAAATTTTAATTGCGCCATGGATTGCCTTTTCTACAGTAAATTTTTCAAAAAATAATTTTTTACTGTCGCAAATTTTAATTGCGCCAGGGATTGCCTTTTCTATAGTAAATTATTCAAAAAATAATTTTTTACTGTGGGAAATTTTAATGGCGCCATGGATTGCCTTTTCTACAGTAAATTTTTCAAAAAATATTTTTTAACTGTCGCAAATTTTAATAGCGCCAGGGATTGCCTTTTCTACAGTAAATTTCTCAAAAAATAATTTTTTACTGTCGCAAATTTTAATTGCGCCAGGGATTGCCTTTTCTATAGTAAATTTTTCAAAAAATAATTTTTTACTGTTGCAAATTTTAATTGCGTCAGGGATTGCCCTTTCTACAGTAAATTTTTCAAAAAAAATTTTTTACTGTCGCAAATTTTAGTTACGCCAGGGATTGCCTTTCTATAGTAAATTTTTCAAAATTTAATTTTATACTGTCGCAAATTTTAAATACGCCAGGGATTGCCTTTTCTATAGTAAAATTTTTCAAAAAATAATTTTTACTGTCGCAAATTTTAATTGCGCCAGGATTGCCTTTTCTGTAGTAAATTTTTCAAAAAATAATTTTCTAATCTCGCAAATTTTAATTACGCCAGGGATTGCCTTTTCTATAGTAAATTATTCAAAAAATAATTTTTTACTGTTGCAAATTTTAATTGCGCCAGGGATTGCCTTTTCTACAGTAAATTTTACAAAAAATAATTTTATACTGTCGCAAATTGTAATTGCGCCAGGGATTACCTTTTCTATAGTAAATTTTTCAAAAATAATTTTTTTACTGTCGCAAATTTTAAATCCGCCAGGGATTGCCTTTTCTATAGTAAATTATTCAAAAAATAATTTTTTACTGTCGCAAATTTTAATTGCGCCAGGGATTGCCTTTTCTACAGTAAATTTTTTATAAAAATAATTTTCTACTGTCGCAAATTTTCATTGCGCCAGGGATTGCCTTTTCTACAGTAAATTTTTCAAAAAATAATTTTTTAACTGTCGCAAATTTTAATTGCGCCAGGGATTGCCTTTTCTACAGTAAATTTTTCAAAAATAATTTTTTATTGTCGCAAATTTTAAATCCGCCAGGCATTGCCTTTTCTATAGTAAATTATTCAAAAAATAATTTTTTACTGTCGGAAATTTTAATTGCGCCAGGGATTGCCTTTTCTACAGTAAATTTTACAAAAAATAATTTTATATTGTCGCAAATTTTAATTACGCCAGCGATTGCCTTTTCTATAGTAAATTATTCAAAAAATAATTTTTTACTGTCGCAAATTTTAATTGCGCCAGGGATTGCATTTTCTACAGTAAATTTTTCAAAAAATAATTTTCTACTGTCGCAAATTTTCATTACGCCAGGGATTGCCTTTTCTACAGTAAATTTTGCAAAAAAATAATTTTTTACAGTCGCAAGTTTTAATTTCGCCAGGGATTTACTTTTCTGTAGTAAATTTTTCAAAAAATAATTTTTTACTGTCGCAAATTTTAGTTACGCCAGGGATTGCCTTTCTATAGTAAATTTTTCAAAATTTAATTTTATACTGTCGCAAATTTTAAATACGCCAGGGATTGCCTTTTCTATAGTAAATTTTTCAAAAAATAATTTTTTACTGTCGCAAATTTTAATTGCGCCAGGGATTGCCTTTTCTGTAGTAAATTTTTCAAAAAATAATTTTCTACTCTCGCAATTTTAATTACGCCAGGGATTGCCTTTTCTATAGTAAATTATTCAAAAAATAATTTTTTACTATCGCAAATTTTAATTGCGCCAGGGATTGCCTTTTCTACAGTAAATTTTACAAAAAATAATTTTATACTGTCGCAAATTGTAATTGCGCCAGGGATTACCTTTTCTATAGTAAATTTTTCAAAAAATAATGTTTTACTGTCGCAAATTTTAAATCCGCCAGGGATTGCCTTTTCTATAGTAAATTATTCAAAAAATAATTTTTTACTGTCGCAAATTTTAATTGCGCCAGGGATTGCCTTTTCTACAGTAAATTTTTCAAAAAATAATTTTCTACTCTCGCAAGTTTTCATTGCGCCAGGGATTGCCTTTTCTACAGTAAATTTTTCATAAAATTATTTTTTACTGTCGCAAATTTTAATTGCGCCAGGGATTGCCTTTTCTACAGTAAATTTTTCAAAAAATAATTTTTTATTGTCGCAAATTTTATATCCGCCAGGCATTGCCTTTTCTATAGTAAATTATTCAGAAAATAATTTTTTACTGTCGGAAATTTTAATTGCGCCATGGATTGCCTTTTCTACAGTAAATTTTTCAAAAAATAATTTTTTACTGTCGCAAATTTTAATTGCGCCAGGGATTGCCTTTTCTACAGTAAATTTTTCAAAAAATAATTTTTTATTGTCGCAAATTTTAATTGCGCCAGGGATTGCCTTTTCTATAGTAAATTTTTCAAAAAATAATTTTTTACTGTCGCAAATTTTAATTGCGTCAGGGATTGCCTTTTCTACAGTAAATTTTTCAAAAAATAATTTTTTACTGTCGCAAATTTTAGTTACGCCAGGGATTGCCTTTCTATAGTAAATTGTTCAAAATTTAATTTTATACTGTCGCAAATTTTAAATACGCCAGGGATTGCCTTTTCTATAGTAAATTTTTCAAAAAATAATTTTTTACTGTCGCAAATTTTAATTGCGCCAGGGATTGCCTTTTCTGTAGTAAATTTTTCAAAAAATAATTTTCAACTCTCGCAAATTTTAATTACGCCAGGGATTGCCTTTTCTATAGTAAATTATTCAAAAAATAATTTTTTACTTTCGCAAATTTTAATTGCGCCAGGGATTGCCTTTTCTACAGTAAATTTTACAAAAAATAATTTTATTACTGTCGCAAATTGTAATTGCGCCAGGGATTACATTTTCTATAGTAAATTTTTCAAAAAATAATTTTTTACTGTCTCAAATTTTAAATCCGCCAGGGATTGCCTTTTCTATAGTAAATTATTCAAAAACTAATTTTTTACTGTCGCAAATTTTAATTGCGCCAGGGATGGCCTATTCTACAGTAAATTTTTCAAAAAATAATTTTCTACTGTCGCAAATTTTCATTGCGCCAGGGACTGCCTTTTCTACAGTAAATTTTTCAAAAAATAATTTTTTACTGTCGCAAATTTTAATTGCGACAGGGATTGCCTTTTCTACAGTAAATTTTTCAAAAAATAATTTTTTATTGTCGCAAATTTTAAATCCGCCAGGCATTGCCTTTTCTATAGTAAATTATTCAAAAAATAATTTTTTACTGTCGGAAATTTTAATTGCGCCAGGGATTGCCTTTTCTACAGTAAATTTTACAAAAAATAATTTTATACTGTCGCAAATTTTAATTAAGCAGGGATTGCCTTTTCTATAGTAAATTATTCAAAAAATAATTTTTTACTGTCGCAAATTTTAATTGCGCCAGGGATTGCATTTTCTAGAGTAAATTTTTCAAAAAATAATTTTTTACTCTCGCAAATTTTAATTACGACAGGGATTGCCTTTTCTTTAGTAAATTATTCAAAAAATAATTTTTTACTGCCGCAAATTTTAATTGCGCCAGGGATTGCCTTTTCTACAGTAAATTTTACAAAAAATAATTTTATACTGTCGCAAATTTTAATTGCGCCAGGGATTGCCTTTTCTATAGTAAATTTTGAAAAAAAATAATTTTTTACTGTCGCAAGTTTTAACTGCGCCAGGGATTGCCTTTTCTGTAGTAAATTTTTCAAAAAATAATTTTTTACTGTCGCAAATTTTAATTACGCCAGGGATTGCCTTTTCTATAGTAAATTATTCAAAAAATAATTTTTTACTGTCGCAAATTTTAATTGCGCCAGGGATTGCCTTTTCTATAGTAAATTATTCAAAAAATAATTTTTTACTGTCGCAAATTTTAGTTACGCCAGGGATTGCCTTTCTATAGTAAATTTTTCAAAATTTAATTTTATACTGTCGCAAATTTTAAATACGCCAGGGATTGCCTTTTCTATAGTAAATTTTTCAAAAAATAATTTTTTACTGTCGCAAATTTTAATTGCGCCAGGGATTGCCTTTTCTGTAGTAAATTTTTCAAAAAATAATTTTCTACTCTCGCAAATTTTAATTACGCCAGGGATTGCCTTTTCTATAGTAAATTATTCAAAAAATAATTTTTTACTGTCGCAAATTTTAATTGCGCCAGGGATTGCCTTTTCTACAGTAAATTTTGCAAAAAATAATTTTATACTGTCGCAAATTGTAATTGCGCCAGGGATTACCTTTTCTATAGTAAATTTTTCAAAAAATAATTTTTTACTGTCGCAAATTTCAAATCGGCCAGGGATTGCCTTTTCTATAGTAAATTATCCAAAAAATAATTTTTTATTGTCGCAAATTTTAATTGCGCCATGGATTGCCTTTTCTACAGTAAATTTTTCAAAAAATAATTTTTTACTGTCGCAAATTTTAATTGCGCCAGGGATTGCCTTTTCTACAGTAAATTTTTCAAAAAATAATTTTTTATTGTCGCAAATTTTAAATCCGCCAGGCATTGCCTTTATGTAAATTTTACAAAAAATAATTTTATACTGTCGCAAATTGTAATTGCGCCAGGGATTACCTTTTCTATAGTAAATTTTTCAAAAAATAATTTTTTACTGTCGCAAATTTTAAATCCGCCAGGGATTGCTTTTCTATAGTAAATTATTCAAAAAATAATTTTTTACTGTCGCAAATTTTAATTGCGCCAGGGATTGCCTTTTCTACAGTAAATTTTTCAAAAAATAATTTTCTACTGTCGCAAATTTGCTTTGCGCCAGGGATTGCCATTTCTACAGTAAATTTTTCAAAAAAATAATTTTTTACTGTCGCAAATTTTAATTGCGCCAGGGATTGCCCTTTCTACAGTAAATTTTTCAAAAAATAATTTTTTATTGTCGCAAATTTTAAATCCGCCAGGCATTGCCTTTTCTATAGTAAATTATTCAAAAAATAATTTTTTACTGTCGCAAATTTTAATTGCGCCAGGGATTGCCTTTTCTACAGTAAATTTTACAAAAAAATAATTTTATACTGTCGCAAATTTTAATTACGCCAGGGATTGCCTTTTCTATAGTAAATTAGTGAAAAAATAATTTTTTACTGTCGCAAATTTTAATTGCGCCAGGGATTGCCTTTTCTACAGTAAATTTTTCAAAATATAATTTTTTACTGTCGCAAATTTTAATTACGCCAGGGATTGCCTTTTCTATAGTAAATTATTCAAAAACTAATTGTTTACTGTCGCAAATTTTAATTGCGCCAGGGATTGCCTTTTCTACAGTAAATTTTACAAAAAATAATTTTATACTGTCGCAAATTTTAATTGCGCCAGGGATTGCCTTTTCTATAGTAAATTTTGCAAAAAAATAATTTTTTACTGTCGCAAGTTTTAATTGCGCCAGGGATTGCCTTTTCTGTAGTAAATTTTTCAAAAAATAATTTTTTACTGTCGCAAATTTTAATTACGCCAGGGATTGCCTTTTCTACAGTAAATTTTACAAAAAATAATTTTTTACTGTCGCAAATTTTAAATACGCCAGGGATTGCCTTTTCTATAGTAAATTTTTCAAAAAATAATTTTTTACTGTCGCAAATTTTAAATCCGCCAGGGATTGCCTTTTCTATAGTAAATTATTCAAAAAATAATTTTTTGCTGTCGCAAGTTTTAATTGCGCCAGGGATTGCCTTTTCTGTAGTAAATTTTTCAAGAAATAATTTTTTGCTGTCGCAAATTTTAGATACGCCAGGGATTGCCTTTTCTATAGTAAATATTTCAAAAAATAATTTTTTACTGTCGCAAATTTTAATTGCGCCAAGTATTGCCTTTTCTACAGTAAATTTTTCAAAAAATAATTTTTTACTGTCGCAAGTTTTAATTGCGCCAGGGTTTGCCTTTTCTGTAGTAAATTTTTCAAAAAATAATTTTTTGCTGTCGCAAATTTTACATACGCCAGGGATTGCCTTTTCTAAAGTAATTTTTTCAAAAAATAATTTTTTACTGTCGCAAATTTTAATTGCGCCAGGGATTGCCTTTTCTACAGTAAATTTTTCAAAAAATAATTTTCTACTGTCGCAAATTTTCATTGCAACAGGGATTGCCTTTTCTACAGTAAATTTTTCAAAAAATAATTTTTTACTGTCGCAAATTTTAATTGCGCCAGGGATTGCCTTTTCTACAGTAAATTTTTCAAAAAATAATTTTTTATTGTCGCAAATTTTAAATCCGCCAGGGATTGCCTTTTCTAAAGTAAATTATTCAAAAAATAATTTTTTTCTGTCGCAAATTTTAATTGCGCCAGGGATTGCCTTTTCTACAGTGAATTTTTCAAAAAATAATTTTCTACTGTCGCAAATTTTAATTGCGCCAGGGATTGCCTTTTCTACAGTAAATTTTTCAAAAATAATTTTCTAATGTCGCAAATTTTAATTGCGCCAGGGATTGCCTTTTCTACAGTAAATTTTTCAAAAAATAATTTTTTACTGTCGCAAATTTTAATTGCGCCCGGGATTGCCTTTTCTACAGTAAATTTTACAAAAAATAATTTTATACTCTCGCAAATTGTAATTGCGCCAGCGATTACGTTTTCTATAGTAAATTTTTCAAAAAATAATTTTTTACTGTCGCAAATTTTAAATCCGCCAGGAATTGCCTTTTCTATAGTAAATTATTCAAAAAATAATTTTTTACGGTCGCAAATTTTAATTGCGCCAGGGATTGCCTTTTCTACAGTAATTTTTACAAAAAATAATTTTATACTGTCGCAAATTGTAATTGCGCCGGGGATTGTATTTTCTATAGTAAATTATTCACAAATTAATTTTTTACTGTCGCAAATTTTAATTGCGCCAGGGATTGCCTTTTCTATAGTAAATTATTCAAAAAATAATTTTTTACTGTCGCAAATTTTAACTGCGCCAGGGATTGGCTTTTCTACAGTAAATTTTTCAAAAAAATAATTTTTTGCTGTCGCAAATTTTAATTGCGCCAGGGATTGCCTTTTCTACAGTAAATTTTTCAAAAAATTAATTTTTTACTGTCGCAAATTTTAATTGCGCCAGGGATTGCTTTTTCTACATTAAATGTTACAAAAAAATAATTTTATACTGTCGCAAAAATTAATTACGCCAGGGATTGCCTTTTCTATAGTAAATTATTCAAAAGATAATTTTTTACTGTCGCAAATTTTAATTGCGCCCGGGATTGCCTTTTCTACAGTAAATTTTACAAAAAATAATTTTATACTGTCGCAAATTGTAATTGCGCCAGGGATTACCTTTTCTATAGTAAATTTTTCAAAAAATAATTTTTTACTGTCGCAAATTTTAAATCCGCCAGGAATTGCCTTTTCTATAGTAAATTATTCAAAAAATAATTTTTTACGGTCGCAAATTTTAAATCCGCCAGGGATTGCCTTTTCTATAGTAAATTATTCAAAAAATAGTTTTTTACTGTCGCAAATTTTAATTGCGCCAGGGATTGCCTTTTCTATAGTAAATTTTTCAAAAAATAATTTTTTACTGTCGCAAATTTTAATTACGCCAGGGATTGCCTTTTCTATAGTAAATTTTTCAAAAAATAATTTTTTACTGTCGCAAATTTTAATTGCGCCAGGGATTGCCTTTTATACAGTAAATTTTTCAAAAAATTCTTTTTTACTGTCGCAAATTTTAGTTACGCCAGCGATTGCCTTTCTATAGTAAATTTTTCAAAATTTAATTTTATACTGTCGCAAATTTTAAATACGCCAGGGATTGCCTTTTCTATAGTAAATTTTTCAAAAAATAATTTTTTACTGTCGCAAATTTTAATTGCGCCAGGGATTGCCTTTTCTGTAGTAAATTTTTCAAAAAATAATTTTCTACTCTCGCAAATTTTAATTACGCCAGGGATTGCCTTTTCTATAGTAAATTATTCAAAAAATAATTTTTTACTGTCGCAAATTTTAATTGCGCCAAGGATTGCCTTTTCTACAGTAAATTTTACAAAAAATAATTTTATGCTGTCGCAAATTGTAATTGCGCCAGGGATTACCTTTTCTATAGTAAATTTTTCAAAAAATAATTTTTTACTGTCGCAAATTTCAAATCGGCCAGGGATTGCCTTTTCTATAGTAAATTATCCAAAAAATAATTTTTTACTGTCGCAAATTTTAATTGCGCCATGGATTGCCTTTTCTACAGTAAATTTTTCAAAAAATAATTTTCTACTGTCGCAAATTTTCATTGCGCCAGGGATTGCCATTTCTACAGTAAATTTTTCAAAAAATAATTTTTTACTGTCGCAAATTTTAATTGCGCCAGGGATTGCCCTTTCTACAGTAAATTTTTCAAAAAATAATTTTTTATTGTCGCAAATTTTAAATCCGCCAGGCATTGCCTTTATGTAAATTTTACAAAAAATAATTTTATACTGTCGCAAATTGTAATTGCGCCAGGGATTACCTTTTCTATAGTAAATTTTTCAAAAAATAATTTTTTACTGTCGCAAATTTTAAATCCGCCAGGGATTGCCTTTTCTATAGTAAATTATTCAAAAAATAATTTTTTACTGTCGCAAATTTTAATTGCGCCAGGGATTGCCTTTTCTAAAGTAAATTTTTCAAAAATAATTTTCTACTGTCGCAAATTTTCATTGCGCCAGGGATTGCCCTTTCTACAGTAAATTTTTCAAAAAATAATTTTTTACTGTCGCAAATTTTAATTGCGCCAGGGATTGCCCTTTCTACAGTAAATTTTTCAAAAAATAATTTTTTATTGTCGCAAATTTTAAATCCGCCAGGCATTGCCTTTATGTAAATTTTACAAAAAATAATTTTATACTGTCGCAAATTGTAATTGCGCCAGGGATTACCTTTTCTATAGTAAATTTTTCAAAAAATAATTTTTTACTGTCGCAAATTTTAAATCCGCCAGGGATTGCCTTTTCTATAGTAAATTATTCAAAAAATAATTTTTTTACTGTCGCAAATTTTAATTGCGCCAGGGATTGCCTTTTCTAAAGTAAATTTTTCAAAAAATAATTTTCTACTGTCGCAAATTTTCATTGCGCCAGGGATTGCCATTTCTACAGTAAATTTTTCAAAAAATAATTTTTTACTGTCGCAAATTTTAATTGCGCCAGGGATTGCCCTTTCTACAGTAAATTTTTCAAAAAATAATTTTTTATTGTCGCAAATATTAAATCCGCCAGGCATTGCCTTTTCTATAGTAAATTATTCAAAAAACAATTTTTTACTCTCGCAAATTTTAATTGCGCCAGGGATTGCCTTTTCTACAGTAAATTTTACAAAAAATAATTTTATACTGTCGCAAATTTTAATTACGCCAGGGACTGCCTTTTCTATAGTAAATTAGTCAAAAAATAATTTTTTACTGTCGCAAATTTTAATTGCGCCAGGGATTGCCTTTTCTACAGTAAATTTTTCAAAATATAATTTTTTACTGTCGCAAATTTTAATTACGCCAGGGATTGCCTTTTCTATAGTAAATTATTCAAAAACTAATTTTTTACTGTCGCAAATTTTAATTGCGACAGGGATTGCCTTTTCTACAGTAAATTTTACAAAAAATAATTTTATACTGTCGCAAATTTTAATTGCGCCAGGGATTGCCTTTTCTATAGTAAATTTTGCAAAAAAATAATTTTTTGCTGTCGCAAGTTTTAATTGCGCCAGGGATTGCCCTTTCTCTAGTAAATTTTTCAAAAAATAATTTTTTACTGTCGCAAATTTTAATTACGCCAGGGATTGCCTTTTCTACAGTAAATTTTTCAAAAAATAATTTTTTACTGTCGCAAATTTTAAATACGCCAGGGATTGCCTTTTCTATAGTAAATTTTTCAAAAAATAATTTTTTACTGTCGCAAATTTTAAATCCGCCAGGGATTGCCTTTTCTATAGTAAATTATTCAAAAAATAATTTTTTACTGTCGCAAGTTTTAATTGCGCCAGGGATTGCCTTTTCTGTAGTAAATTTTTCAAGAAATAATTTTTTGCTGTCGCAAATTTTAGATACGCCAGGGATTGCCATTTCTATAGTAAATATTTCAAAAAATAATTTTTTACTGTCGCAAATTTTAATTGCGCCAGGGATTGCCTTTTCTACAGTAAATTAGTCAAAAAATAATTTTTTACTGTCGCAAATTTTAATTGCGCCAGGGATTGCCTTTTCTACAGTAAATTTTTCAAAATATAATTTTTTACTGTCGCAAATTTTAATTACGCCAGGGATTGCCTTTTCTATAGTAAATTATTCAAAAACTAATTTTTTACTGTCGCAAATTTTAATTGCGCCAGGAATTGCCTTTTCTACAGTAAATTTTACAAAAAATAATTTTATACTGTCGCAAATTTTAATTGGGCCAGGGATTGCCTTTTCTATAGTAAATTTTGCAAAAAAATAATTTTTTACTGTAGCAAGTTTTAATTGCGCCAGGGATTGCCTTTTCTGTAGTAAATTTTTCAAAAAATAATTTTTTACTGTCGCAAATTTTAATTACGCCAGGGATTGCCTTTTCTACAGTAAATTTTTCAAAAAATAATTTTTTACTGTCGCAAATTTTAAATACGCCAGGGATTGCCTTTTCTATAGTAAATTTTTCAAAAAATAATTTTTTACTGTCGCAAATTTTAAATCCGCCAGGGATTGCCTTTTCTATAGTAAATTATTCAAAAAATAATTTTTTACTGTCGCAAGTTTTAAATGCGCCAGGGATTGCCTTTTCTGTAGTAAATTTTTCAAGAAATAATGCTGTCGCAAATTTTAGATACGCCAGGGATTGCCTTTTCTATAGTAAATATTTCAAAAAATAATTTTTTACTGTCGCAAATTTTAATTGCGCCAGGGATTGCCTTTTCTACAGTAAATTTTTCAAAAAATAATTTTTTACTGTCGCAAGTTTTAATTGCGCCAGGGTTTGCCTTTTCTGTAGTAAATTTTTCAAAAATTAATTTTTTGCTGTCGCAAATTTTAAATACGCCAGGGATTGCCTTTTCTATAGTAAATTTTTCAAAAAATAATTTTTTACTGTCGCAAATTTTAATTGCGCCAGGGATTGCCTTTTCTACAGTAGATATGTCAAAAAATAATTTTCTACTGTCGCAAATTATAATTGCGCCAGGGATTGCCTTTTCTACAGTAAATTTTTCAAAAAATTATTTTCTACTGTCGGTAATTTTAATTGCGCCAGGGATTAACTTTTCTACAGTAAATTTTTCAAAAAATAATTTTTTACTCTCGCAAATTTTAATTGCGCCAGGGATTGCCTTTTCTACAGTAAATTTTTCAAAAAATAATTTTCTACTGTCGCAAATTTTAATTGCGCCAGGGATTGCCTTTTCTTTTCAAAAAATAATTTTTTATTGTCGCAAATTTTAAATCCGCCAGGCATTGCCTTTATGTAAATTTTACAAAAAATAATTTTATACTGTCGCAAATTGTAATTGCGCCAGGGATTACCTTTTCTATAGTAAACTTTTCAAAAAATAATTTTTTACTGTCGCAAATTTTAAATCCGCCAGGGATTGCCTTTTCTATAGTAAATTATTCAAAAAATAATTTTTTACTGTCGCAAATTTTAATTGCGCCAGGATTGCCTTTTCTAAAGAAAGTTTTTCAAAAAATAATTTTCTACTGTCGCAAATTTTCATTGCGCCAGGGATTGCCATTTCTACAGTAAATTTTTCAAAAAATAATTTTTTACTGTCGCAAATTTTAATTGCGCCACGGATTGCCTTTTCTATAGTAAATTTTGCAAAAAAATAATTTTTTGCTGTCGCAAGTTTTAATTGCGCCAGGGATTGCCTTTTCTGTAGTAAATTTTTCAAAAAATAATTTTTTACTGTCGCAAATTTTAATTACGCCAGGGATTGCCTTTTCTACAGTAAATTTTTCAAAAAATAATTTTTTACTGTCGCAAATTTTAAATACGCAGGGATTGCCTTTTCTATAGTAAATTTTTCAAAAAATAATTTTTTACTGTCGCAAATTTTAAATCCGCCAGGGATTGCCTTTTCTATAGTAAATTATTCAAAAAATAATTTTTTACTGTCGCAAGTTTTAATTGCGCCAGGGATTGCCTTTTCTGTAGTAAATTTTTCAAGAAATAATTTTTTGCTGTCGCAAATTTTAGATACGCCAGGGATTGCCTTTTCTATAGTAAATATTTCAAAAAATAATTTTTTACTGTCGCAAATTTTAATTACGCCAGGGATTGCCTTTTCTACAGTAAATTAGTCAAAAAATAATTTTTTACTGTCGCAAATTTTAATTGCGCCAGGGATTGCCTTTTCTACAGTAAATTTTTCAAAATATAATTTTTTACTGTCGCAAATTTTTATTACGCCAGGATTGCCTTTTCTATAGTAAATATTTCAAAAAATAATTTTTTACTGTCGCAAATTTTAATTGCGCAGGGATTGCCTTTTCTACAGTAAATTTTTCAAAAAATAATTTTTTACTGTCGCAAGTTTTAATTGCGCTAGGGTTTGCCTTTTCTGTAGTAAATTTTTCAAAAATTAATTTTTTGCTGTCGCAAATTTTAAATACGCCAGGGATTGCCATTTCTATAGTAAATTTTTCACTGTCGCAAATTTTAATTGCGCCAGGGATTGCCTTTTCTACAGTAAATATGTCAAAAAATAATTTTCTACTGTCGCAAATTATAATTGCGCCAGGGATTGCCTTTTCTACAGTAAATTTATCAAAAAATAATTTTCTACTGTCGGTAATTTTAATTGCGCAGGGATTAACTTTTCTACAGTAAATTTTTCAAAAAATAATTTTTTACTCTCGCAAATTTTAATTGCGCCAGCGATTGCCTTTTCTAAAGTAAATTATTCAAAAAATAATTTTTTTTCTGTCGCAAATTTTAATTGCGCCAGGGATTGCCTTTTCTACAGTGAATTTTTCAAAAAATAATTTTCTACTGTACCGCAAATTTTAATTGCGCCAGGGATTGCCTTTTCTACAGTAAATTTTTCAAAAAATAATTTTCTACTGTCGCAAATTTTAATTGCGCCAGGGATTGCCTTTTCTTTTCAAAAAATAATTTTTTATTGTCGCAAATTTTAAATCCGCCAGGCATTGCCATTATGTAAATTTTACAAAAAATTATTTTATACTGTCGCAAATTGTAATTGCGCCAGGGATTACCTTTTCTATAGTAAATTTTTCAAAAAATAATTTTTTACTGTCGCAAATTTTAAATCCGCCAGGGATTGCCTTTTCTATAGTAAATTATAAAAAAAATAATTTTTTACTGTCGCAAATTTTAATTGCGCCAGGGATTGCCTTTTCTAAAGAAAATTTTTCAAAAAATAATTTTCTACTGTCGCAAATTTTCATTGCGCCAAGGATTGCCATTTCTACAGTAAATTTTTCAAAAAATAATTTTTTACTGTCGCAAATTTTAATTGCGCCACGGATTGCCTTTTCTATAGTAAATTTTGCAAAAAATAATTTTTTGCTGTCGCAAGTTTTAATTGCGCCAGGGATTGCCTTTTCTGTAGTAAATTTTTCAAAAAATAATTTTTTACTGTCGCAAATTTTAATTACGCCAGGGATTGCCTTTTCTACAGTAAATTTTTCAAAAAATAATTTTTTACTGTCGCAAATTTTAAATACGCCAGGGATTGCCTTTTCTATAGTAAATTTTTCAAAAAATAATTTTTTACTGTCGCAAATTTTAAATCCGCCAGGGATTGCCTTTTCTATAGTAAATTATTCAAAAAATAATTTTTTACTGTCGCAAGTTTTAATTGCGCCAGGGATTGCCTTTTCTGTAGTAAATTTTTCAAGAAATAATTTTTTGCTGTCGCAAATTTTAGATACGCCAGGGATTGCCTTTTCTATAGTAAATATTTCAAAAAATAATTTTTTACTGTCGCAAATTTTAATTGCGCCAGGGATTGCCTTTTCTACAGTAAATTAGTCAAAAAAAAATTTTTTACCGTCGCAAATTTTAATTGCGCCAGGGATTGCCTTTTCTACAGTAAATTTTTCAAAATATAATTTTTTACTGTCGCAAATTTTAATTACGCCAGGGATTGCCTTTTCTATAGTAAATTATTCAAAAACTAATTTTTTACTGTCGCAAATTTTAATTGCGCCAGGAATTGCCTTTTCTACAGTAAATTTTACAAAAAATAATTTTATACTGTCGCAAATTTTAATTGGGCCAGGGATTGCCTTTTCTATAGTAAATTTTGCAAAAAATAATTTTTTACTGTAGCAAGTTTTAATTGCGCCAGGGATTGCCTTTTCTGTAGTAAATTTTTCAAAAAATAATTTTTTACTGTCGCAAATTTTAATTACGCAGGGATTGCCTTTTCTACAGTAAATTTTTCAAAAAATAATTTTTTACTGTCGCAAATTTTAAATACGCCAGGATTGCCTTTTCTATAGTAAATTTTTCAAAAATAATTTTTTACTGTCGCAAATTTTAAATCCGCCAGGGATTGCCTTTTCTATAGTAAATTATTCAAAAAATAATTTTTTACTGTCGCAAGTTTTAAATGCGCCACGGATTGCCTTTTCTGTAGTAAATTTTTCAAGAAATAATTTTTTGCTGTCGCAAATTTTAGATACGCCAGGGATTGCCTTTTCTATAGTAAATATTTCAAAAAATAATTTTTTACTGTCGCAAATTTTAATTGCGCCAGGGATTGCCTTTTCTACAGTAAATTTTTCAAAAAATAATTTTTTACTGTCGCAAGTTTTAATTGCGCCAGGGTTTGCCTTTTCTGTAGTAAATTTTTCAAAAAATAATTTTTTGCTGTCGCAAATTTTAAATACGCCAGGGATTGCCTTTTCTATAGTAAATTTTTAAAAAAATAATTTTTTACTGTCGCAAATTTATTTTAATTGCGCCAGGGATTGCCTTTTCTACAGTAAATTTGTCAAAAAATAATTTTCTACTGTCGCAAATTAATAATTGCGCCAGGGGATTGCCTTTTCTACAGTAAATTTTTCAAAAAATAATTTTCTACTGTCGGTAATTTTAATTGCGCCAGGGATTAACTTTTCTACAGTAAATTTTTCAAAAAAATAATTTTTTACTCTCGCAAATTTTAATTGCGCCAGGGATTGCCTTTTCTAAAGTAAATTATTCAAAAAATAATTTTTTTCTGTCGCAAATTTTAATTGCGCCAAGGATTGCCTTTTCTACAGTGAATTTTTCAAAAAATAATTTTCTACTGTCGCAAATTTTAATTGCGCCAGGGATTGCCTTTTCTACAGTAAATTTTTCAAAAAATAATTTTCTACTGTCGCAAATTTTAATTGCGCCAGGGATTGCCTTTTCTTACAGTAAATTTTTCAAAAAATAATTTTTTACTGTCGCAAATTTTAATTGCGCCAGGGATTGCCTTTTCTACAGTAATTTTTCAAAAAATAATTTTTTACTGTTGCAAATTTTAAATACGCCAGGGATTGCCTTTTCTATAGTAAATTATTCAAAAAATAATTTTTTACTGTCACAAATTTTAATTGCGCCAGGGATTGCCTTTTCTATAGTAAATTATTCAAAAAATAATTTTTTACTGTCGCAAATTTTAATTGCGCCAGGGATTTCCATTTCTACAGTAAAATTTTTCAAAAAATAATTTTTTATTGTCGCAAATTTTAATTTCGCCAGGGATTGCCTTTTCTATAGTAAATTATTCAAAAAATATTTTTTTACTGTCGCAAGTTTTAATTGCGCCAGGGATTGCCTTTCTGTAGTAAATTTTTCAAAAAATTATTTTTTGCTGTCGCTAATTTTAATTGCGCCAGGGTTTGCCTTTTCTACAGTAAATTTTTCAAAAATAATTTTTTACTGTCGCAAATTTTAATTGCGCCAGGGATTGCCTTTTCTATAGTAAATTATTCAAAAAATAATTTTTTTACTGTCGCAAATTTTAATTGCGCCAGGGATTGCCTTTTCTACAGTAAATTTTTCAAAAAATAATTTTTTACTGTCGCAAATTTTAATTGCGCCAGGATTGCCTTTTCTACAGTAAATTTTTCAAAAATAATTTTCTACTGTCGCAAATTTTAATTGCGCCAGGGATTGCCTTTTCTACAGTAAATTTTTCAAAAATAATTTTTTACTGTCGCAAATTTTAATTGCGCCAGGGATTGCCTTTTCTACAGTAAATTTTTCAAAAAATAATTTTTTACTGTCGCAAATTTTAAATACGCCAGGGATTGCCTTTTCTATAGTAAATTATTCAAAAAATAATTTTTTAATGTCGCAAATTTTAATTGTGCCAGCGATTGCCTTCTCTATAGTAAATTATTCAAAAATAATTTTTTACTGTCGCAAATTTTTAATTGCGCCAGGGATTGCCTTTTCTACAGTAAATTTTTCAAAAAATAAATTTTTACTGTCGCAAATTTTAATTACGCCAGGGATTTCCTTTTCTACAGTAAATTTTACAAAAAATAATTTTATACTATCGCAAATTTTAATTACGCCAGGGATTGCCTTTTCTATAGTAAATTTTTCAAAAATTAATTTTTTATTGTCGCAAATTTGAAATCCGCCAGAGATTGCCTTTTCAATAGTAAATTATTCAAAAAATAATTTTTTACTGTCGCAAATTTTAATTGCGCCAGGGATTGCCCTTTTCTACAGTAAATTTTTCAAAAAATAATTTTCTACTGTCGCAAATTTTAATTGCGCCAGGGATTGCCTTTTCTACAGTAAATTTTTCAAAAATAATTTTTTACTGTCGCAAATTTAATTGCGCCAGGGATTGCCTTTTCTACAGTAAATTTTTCAAAAAATAATTTTTTAATGTCGCAAATTTTAAATACGCCAGGGGTTGCCTTTTCTATAGTAAATTATTCAAAAAATAATTTTTTAATGTCGCAAATTTTAATTTGTGCCAGCGATTGCCTTCTCTATAGTAAATTATTCAAAAAATAATTTTTTACTGTCGCAAATTTTAATTGCTCCAGGGATTGGCCTTTTCTACAGTAAATTTTTCAAAAAATAAATTTTTACTGTCGCAAATTTTAATTAGGCCAGGGATTTCCTTTTCTACAGTAAATTTTACAAAAAATAATTTTATACTATCGCAAATTTTAATTACGCCAGGGATTGCCTTTTCTATAGTAAATTTTTCAAAAATTAATTTTTATTGTCGCAAATTTGAAATCCGCCAGGGATTGCCTTTTCTATAGTAAATTATTCAAAAAATAATTTTTTACTGTCGCAAATTTTAATTGCGCCAGGGATAGCCTTTTCTACAGTAAATTTTTCAAAAAATATTTTTTTACTATCGCAAATTTTAATTGCGCCAGGGATTGCCTTTTCTACAGTAAATTTTTCAAAAAAATAATTTTTTACTGTCGCAAATTTTAAATACGCCAGGAATTGACTTTTCTATAGTAAATTATTCAAAAAATAATTTTTTACTGTCGCAAATTTTAATTGCGCCAGGGATTGCCTTTTCTATAGTAAATCATTCAAAAAATAATTTTTTACTGTCGCAAATTTTAATTACGCCAGGGATTGCCTTTTCTATAGTAAATTTTTCAAAAAATAATTTTTTACTGTCGCAAATTTTAAATACGCCAGAGATTGCCTTTTCTATAGTAAATTTTTCACAAATTAATTTTTTACTGTCGCAAATTTTAATTGCGCCAGGGATTGCCTTTTCTATAGTAAATTATTCAAAAAATAATTTTTTACTGTCGTAAATTTTAATTGCGCCAGGGATTGCCTTTTCTATAGTAAATTTTTCAAAAAATAATTTTTTACTGTCGCAAATTTTAATTGAGCCAGGGATTGCCTTTTCTATAGTAAATTTTTCAAAAATTAATTTTTTATTGTCGCAAATTTGAAATCCGCCAGGGATTGCCTTTTCTATAGTAAATTATTTAAAAAATAATTTTTTACTGTCGCAAATTTTAATTGCGCCAGGGATTGCCTTTTCTATAGTAAATTTTTCAAAAAATAATTTTTTACTGTCGCAAAATTTTAATTGCGCCAGGGATTGCCTTTTCTACAGTAAATGTTTCAAAAAATAATTTTTTACTGTCGCAAATTTTAAATACGCCAGGGATTGCCTTTTCTATAGTAAATTTTTCAAAAAATAATTTTTTACTGTCGCAAATTTTAATTGCGCCAGGGATTGCCTTTTCTATAGTAAATTATTCAAAAAATAATTTTTTACTGTCGCAAATTTTAATTGCGCCAGGGATTGCCTTTTCTATAGTAAATTTTTCACAAATTAATTTTATACTGTCGCAAATTTTAGATACGCCATGGATTGCCTCTTCTATAGTAAATTATTCACAAATTAATTTTATACTGTCGCAAATTTTAAATACGCCAGGGATTGCCTCTTCTATAGTAAATTATTAAAAAAATAATTTTTTAATGTCGTAAATTTTAATTGCGCCAGGGATTGCCTTTTCTATAGTAAATTTTTCAAAAAATAATTTTTTACTATCGCAAAATTTTAATTGCGCCAGGGATTGCCTTTTCTACAGTAAATGTTTCAAAAAATAATTTTTTACTGTCGCAAATTTTAAATACGCCAGGGATTGCCTTTTCTATAGTAAATTTTTCAAAAAATAATTTTTTACTGTCGCAAATTTTAAGTACGCAAGGGATTGCCTCTTCTATAGTAAATTTTGCAAAAAATAATGTTTTACTGTCGCAAATTTTAATTGCGCCAGGGATTGCCTTTTCTACAGTAAATTTTTCAAAGAATAATTTTCTACTGTCGCATATTTTAATTGCGCCAAGGTTTGCCTTTTCTACAGTAAATTTTTCAAAAAATAATTTTCTACTGTCGCAAATTTTAATTGAGCCAGGGATTGCCTTTTCTACAGTAAATTTTTCAAAAAATAATTTTTTACTGTCGCAAATTTTAGTTGCGCCAGGGATTGCCTTTTCTATAGTAAATTATTCACAAATTAATTTTTTACTGTCGCAAATTTTAAATCCGCCAGGGATTGCCTTTTCTATAGTAAATTTTTCAAAAAATAATTTTCTACTGTCGCAAATTTTAATTGCGCCAGGGATTGCCTTTTCTATAGTAAATTTTTCAAAAAATAATTTTTTACTGTCGCAAATTTTAATTGCGCCAGGGATTGCCTTTTCTATAGTAAATTTTTCAAAAACTAATTTTCTACTGTCGCAAATTTTAATTGCGCCAGGGATTGTCTTTTCTATAGTAAATTATTCAAAAAATAATTTTTTACTGTCGCAAATTTTAATTGCGCCAGGGATTGCCTTTTCTATAGTAAATTATTCAAAAAATAATTTTTTACTGTCGCAAATTTTAATTGCGCCAGGGATTGCCTTTTCTACAGTAAATTTTTCAAAAAATAATTTTCTACTGTCACAAATTTTAATGCGCCAGGGATTGCCTTTTCTACAGTAAATTTTTCAAAAAATAATTTTTTACTGTCGCAAATTTTAATTGCGCCAGGGATTGCCTTTTCTACTGTAAATTTTTCAAAAAATAATTTTCTACTGTCGCAAATTTTAAATACGCCAGGAATTGACTTTTCTATAGTAAATTATTCAAAAAAAAATTTTTTGCTGTCGCAAATTTTAATTGCGCCAGGGATTGCCTTTTCTATAGTAAATCATTCAAAAAATAATTTTTTACTGTCGCAAATTTTAATTACGCCAGGGATTGCCTTTTCTATAGTAAATTTTTCAAAAAATAATTTTTTACTGTCGCAAATTTTAAATACGCCAGAGATTGCCTTTTCTATAGTAAATTTTTCACAAATTAAGTTTTTACTGTCGCAAATTTTAATTGCGCCAGGGATTGCCTTTTCTATAGTAAATTATTCAAAAAATAATTTTTTACTGTCGCAAATTTTAATTGCGCCAGGGATTGCCTTTTCTACAGTAAATTTTTCAAAAAATAATTTTTTACTGTCGCAAATTTTAATTGCGCCAGTGATTGCCTTTTCTACAGTAAATTTTTCAAAAAATAATTTTTTACTGTCGCTAATTTTAATTGCGCCAGGGATTGCTTTTTCTACAGTAAATTTTACAAAAAATAATTTTATACTGTCGCAAATTTTAATTGCGCCAGGGATTGCCTTTTCTATAGTAAATTTTCCGAAAAAATAATTTTTTACTGTCGCAAATTGTAATTGCGCCAGGGATTACCTTTTCTATAGTAAATTTTTCAAAAAATAATTTTTTATTGTCGCAAATTTTAAATCCGACTGATATTGCCTTTTCTATAGTAAATTTTTCAAAAAAGAATTTTTTACTGTCGCAAATTTGAAATACGCCAGGGATTGCCTTTTATATAGTAAATTTTTCACAAATTAATTTTTTACTGTCGCAAATTTTAATAGCGCCAGGGATTGCCTTTTCTATAGTAAATTATTCAAAAAATAATTTTTTACTGTCGCAAATTTTAATTGCGCCAGGGATTGCCTTTTCTACAGTAAATTTTTCAAAAAATAATGTTTTACTGTCGCACGTTTTAATTGCACCAGGGATTGCCTTTTCTGTAGAAAATTTTTCAAAAAATAATTTTTTGCTGTCGCAAATTTTAAATACGCCAGGGATTGCCTTTTGTATAGTAAATTTTTCAAAAAATAATTTTTTACTGTCGCAAATTTTAATTGCGCCAGGGATTGCCTTTTCTATAGTAAATTTTTCAAAAAATAATTTTTTACTGTCGCAAATTTTAATTGCGCCAGGGACTGCCTTTTCTACAGTAAATGTTTCAAAAAATAATTTTTTACTGTCGCAAATTTTAAATACGCCAGGGGTTGCCTTTTCTATAGTAAATTATTCAAAAAATAATTTTTTAATGTCGCAAATTTTAATTGTGCCAGCGATTGCCTTCTCTATAGTAAATTATTCAAAAAATAATTTTTTACTGTCGCAAGTTTTAATTGCGCCAGGGATTGCCTTTTCTACAGTAAATTTTTCAAAAAATAAATTTTTACTGTCGCAAATTTTAATTAGGCCAGGGATTTCCTTTTCTACAGTAAATTTTACAAAAAATAATTTTATACTATCGCAAATTTTAATTGCGCCAGGGATTGCCTTTTCTATAGTAAATTTTTCAAAAATTAATTTTTTATTGTCGCAAATTTGAAATCCGCCAGGGATTGCCTTTTCTATAGTAAATTATTCAAAAAATAATTTTTTACTGTCGCAAATTTTAATTGCGCCAGGGATAGCCTTTTCTACAGTAAATTTTTCAAAAAATAGTTTTTTACTGTCGCAAATTTTAATTGCGCCAGGGATTGCCTTTTCTACAGTAAATTTTTCAAAAAATAATTTTTTACTGTCGCAAATTTTAAATACGCCAGGAATTGACTTTTCTATAGTAAATTATTCAAAAAATAATTTTTTACTGTCGCAAATTTTAATTGCGCCAGGGATTGCCTTTTCTATAGTAAATCATTCAAAAAATAATTTTTTACTGTCGCAAATTTTAATTACGCCAGGGATTGCCTTTTCTATAGTAAATTTTTCAAAAAATTATTTTTTACTGTCGCAAATTTTAAATACGCCAGAGATTGCCTTTTCTATAGTAAATTTTTCACAAATTAATTTTTTACTGTCGCAAATTTTAATTGCGCCAGGGATTGCCTTTTCTATAGTAAATTATTCAAAAAATAATTTTTTACTGTCGCAAATTTTAATTGCGCCAGGGATTGCCTTTTCTACAGTAAATTTTTCAAAAAATAATTTTTTACTGTCGCAAATTTTAATTGCGCCAGTGATTGCCTTTTCTACAGTAAATTTTTCAAAAAATAATTTTTTACTGTCGCAAATTTTAATTGCGCCAGGGATTGCCTTTTCTACAGTAAATTTTACAAAAAATAATTTTATACTGTCGCAAATTTTAATTGCGCCAGGGATTGCCTTTTCTATAGTAAATTTTTCAAAAAATAATTTTTTACTGTCGCAAATTTTAATTGAGCCAGGGTTTGCCTTTTCTATAGTAAATTTTTCAAAAATTAATTTTTTATTGTCGCAAATTTGAAATCCGCCAGGGATTGCCTTTTCTATAGTAAATTATTTAAAAAATAATTTTTTACTGTCGCAAATTTTAATTGCGCCAGGGATTGCCTTTTCTATAGTAAATTTTTCAAAAAATAATTTTTTACTGTCGCAAAATTTTAATTGCGCCAGGGATTGCCTTTTCTATAGTAAATGTTTCAAAAAATAATTTTTTACTGTCGCAAATTTTAAATACGCCAGGGATTGCCTTTTCTATAGTAAATTTTTCAAAAAATAATTTTTTACTGTCGCAAATTTTAATTGCGCCAGGGATTGCCTTTTCTATAGTAAATTATTCAAAAAAATAATTTTTTACTGTCGCAAATTTTAATTGCGCCAGGGATTGCCTTTTCTATAGTAAATTTTTCACAAATTAATTTTATACTGTCGCAAATTTTAGATACGCCATGGATTGCCTCTTCTATAGTAAATTATTCACAAATTAATTTTATACTGTCGCAAATTTTAAATACGCCAGGGATTGCCTCTTCTATAGTAAATTATTAAAAAAATAATTTTTTAATGTCGCAAATTTTAATTGCGCCAGGGATTGCCTTTTCTATAGTAAATTTTTCAAAAAATAATTTTTTACTATCGCAAAATTTTAATTGCGCCAGGGATTGCCTTTTCTACAGTAAATGTTTCAAAAAATAATTTTTTACTGTCGCAAATTTTAAATACGCCAGGGATTGCCTTTTCTATAGTAAATTTTTCAAAAAATAATTTTTTACTGTCGCAAATTTTAAGTACGCAAGGGATTGCCTCTTCTATAGTAAATTTTGCAAAAAATAATGTTTTACTGTCGCAAATTTTAATTGCGCCAGGGATTGCCTTTTCTACAGTAAATTTTCCAAAGAATAATTTTCTACTGTCGCATATTTTAATTGCGCCAAGGTTTGCCTTTTCTACAGTAAATTTTTCAAAAAATAATTTTCTACTGTCGCAAATTTTAATTGAGCCAGGGATTGCCTTTTCTACAGTAAATTTTTCAAAAAATAATTTTTTACTGTCGCAAATTTTAGTTGCGCCAGGGATTGCCTTTTCTATAGTAAATTATTCACAAATTAATTTTTTACTGTCGCAAATTTTAAATCCGCCAGGGATTGCCTTTTCTATAGTAAATTTTTCAAAAAATAATTTTCTACTCTCGCAAATTTTAATTGCGCCAGGGATTGCCTTTTCTATAGTAAATTTTTCAAAAAATAATTTTTTACTGTCGCAAATTTTAATTGCGCCAGGGATTGCCTTTTCTATAGTAAATTTTTCAAAAACTAATTTTCTACTGTCGCAAATTTTAATTGCGCCAGGGATTGTCTTTTCTATAGTAAATTATTCAAAAAATAATTTTTTACTGTCGCAAATTTTAATTGCGCCAGGGATTGCCTTTTCTATAGTAAATTATTCAAAAAATAGTTTTTTACTGTCGCAAATTTTAATTGCGCCAGGGATTGCCTTTTCTACAGTAAATTTTTCAAAAAATAATTTTCTACTGTCACAAATTTTAATGCGCCAGGGATTGCCTTTTCTACAGTAAATTTTTCAAAAAATAATTTTTTACTGTCGCAAATTTTAATTGCGCCAGGGATTGCCTTTTCTATAGTAAATCATTCAAAAAATAATTTTTTACTGTCGCAAATTTTAATTACGCCAGGGATTGCCTTTTCTATAGTAAATTTTTCAAAAAATAATTTTTTACTCTCGCAAATTTTAAATACGCCAGAGATTGCCTTTTCTATAGTAAATTTTTCACAAATTAATTTTTTACTGTCGCAAATTTTAATTGCGCCAGGGATTGCCTTTTCTATAGTAAATTATTCAAAAAATAATTTTTTACTGTCGCAAATTTTAATTGCGCCAGGGATTGCCTTTTCTACAGTAAATTTTTCAAAAAATAATTTTTTACTGTCGCAAATTTTAATTGCGCCAGTGATTGCCTTTTCTACAGTAAATTTTTCAAAAAATAATTTTTTACTGTCGCAAATTTTAATTGCGCCAGGGATTGCCTTTTCTACAGTAAATTTTACAAAAAATAATTTTATACTGTCGCAAATTTTAATTGCGCCAGGGATTGCCTTTTCTATAGTAAATTTTCCGAAAAAATAATTTTTTACTGTCGCAAATTGTAATTGCGCCAGGGATTACCTTTTCTATAGTAAATTTTTCAAAAAATAATTTTTTATTGTCGCAAATTTTAAATCCGACTGATATTGCCTTTTCTATAGTAAATTTTTCAAAAAATAATTTTTTACTGTCGCAAATTTGAAATACGCCAGGGATTGCCTTTTATATAGTAAATTTTTCACAAATTAATTTTTTACTGTCGCAAATTTTAATAGCGCCAGGGATTGCCTTTTCTATAGTAAATTATTCAAAAAATAATTTTTTACTGTCGCAAATTTTAATTGCGCCAGGGATTGCCTTTTCTACAGTAAATTTTTCAAAAAATAATGTTTTACTGTCGCACGTTTTAATTGCGCCAGGGATTGCCTTTTCTGTAGAAAATTTTTCAAAAAATAATTTTTTGCTGTCGCAAATTTTAAATACTCCAGGGATTGCCTTTTGTATAGTAAATTTTTCAAAAAATAATTTTTTACTGTCGCAAATTTTAATTGCGCCAGGGATTGCCTTTTCTATAGTAAATTTTTCAAAAAATAATTTTTTACTGTCGCAAATTTTAATTGCGCCAGGGACTGCCTTTTCTACAGTAAATGTTTCAAAAAATAATTTTTTACTGTCGCAAATTTTAAATACGCCAGGGATTGCCTTTTCTATAGTAAATTTTTCAAAAAATAATTTTTTACTGTCGCAAATTTTAAATACGCAAGGGATTGCCTCTTCTATAGTAAATTTTGCAAAAAATAATGTTTTACTGTCGCAAATTTTAATTGCGCCAGGGATTGCCTTTTCTACAGTAAATTTTTCAAAAAAGAATTTTTTACTGTGGCATATTTTAATTGCGCCAAGTTTTGCCTTTTCTACAGTAAATTTTTCAAAAAATAATTTTCTACTGTCGCAAATTTTAATTGCGCCAGGGATTGCCTTTTCTACAGTAAATTTTTCAAAAAATAATTTTTTACTGTCGCAAATTTTAATTGCGCCAGGGATTGCCTTTTCTATAGTAAATTATTGACAAATTAATTTTTTACTGTCGCAAATTTTAAATCCGCCAGGGATTGCCTTTTCTATAGTAAATTTTTCAAAAAATAATTTTCTACTGTCGCAAATTTTAATTGCGCCATGGATTGCCTTTTCTATAGTAAATTTATCAAAAAATTATTTTTTACTGTCGCAAATTTTAATTGCGCCAGGGATTGCCTTTTCTATAGTAAATTTTTCAAAAACTAATTAGCTACTGTCGCAAATTTTAATTGCGCCAGGGATTGCCTTTTCTATAGTAAATTATTCAAAAAATAATTTTTTACTGTCGCAAATTTTAATTACGCCAGGGATTGCCTTTTCTACAGTAAATTTTTCAAAAAATAATTTTCTACTGTCGCAAATTTTAATTGCGCCAGGGATTGCCTTTCCTATAGTAAATTATTCAAAAAATAATTTTTTACTGTCGCAAATTTTAACTGCGCCAGGGATTGCCTTTTCTACAGTAAATTTTTCAAAAAATAATTTTCTACTGTCACAAATTTTAATGCGCCAGGGATTGCCTTTTCTAGAGTAAATTTTTCAAAAAATGATTTTCTACTGTCGCAAATTTTAATTGCGCCAGGGATAGCCTTTTCTACAGTAAATTTTTCAAAAAATAATTGTTTACTGTCGCAAATTTTAATTGCGCCAGGGATTGCCTTTTCTACAGTAAATTTTTCAAAAAATAATTTTTTACTGTCGCAAATTTTAAATACGCCAGGAATTGACTTTTCTATAGTAAATTATTCAAAAAATAATTTTTTATTGTCGCAAATTTTAATTGCGCCAGGGATTGCCTTTTCTATAGTAAATCATTCAAAAAATAATTTTTTATTGTCGCAAATTTTAATTACGCCAGGGATTGCCTTTTCTATAGTAAATTTTTCAAAAAATAATTTTTTACTGTCGCAAATTTTAAATACGGCAGGGATTGCCTTTTCTATAGTAAATTTGTCACAAATTAATTTTTTACTGTCCAAATTTTAATTGCGCCAGGGATTGTCTTTTCTATAGTAAATTATTCAAAAAATAATTTTTTACTGTCGCAAATTTTAATTGCGCCAGGGATTGCCTTTTCTACAGTAAATTTTTCAAAAAATAATTTTTTACTGTCGCAAATTTTAATTGCGCCATTGATTGCCTTTTCTACAGTAAATTTTTCAAAAAATATTTTTTTACTGTCGCAAATTTTAATTGCGCCAGGGATTGCCTTTTCTACAGTAAATTTTACAAAAAATAATTTTATACTGTCGCAAATTTTAATTGCGCCAGGGATTGCCTTTTCTATAGTAAATTATTCAAAAAATAATTTTTTACTCTCGCAAATTTTAATTGCGCCAGGGATTGCTTTTCTACAGTAAATTTTTCAAAAAATAATTTTCTACTGTCACAAATTTTAATGCGCCAGGGATGGCCTTTTCTACAGTAAATTTTTCAAAAAATAATTTTCTACTGTCGCAAATTTTAATTGCGCCAGGGATAGCCTTTTCTACAGTAAATTTTTCAAAAAATATTTTTTACTGTCGCAAAATTTAATTGCGCCAGGGATTGCCTTTTCTACAGTAAATTTTTCAAAAAATAATTTTTTACTGTCGCAAATTTTAAATACGCCAGGAATTGACTTTTCTATAGTAAATTTTTCAAAAAATATTTTTTACTGTCGCAAAATTTAATTGCGCCAGGGATTGCCTTTTCTACAGTAAATTTTTCAAAAAATAATTTTTTACTGTCGCAAATTTTAAATACGCCAGGGATTGCCTTTTGTATAGAAAATTTTTCAAAAAATAAGTTTTTACTGTCGCAAATTTTAATTGCGCCAGGGATTGCCTTTTCTATAGTAAATTTTTCAAAAAATAATTTTTTACTGTCGCAAATTTTAACTGCGCCAGGGACTGCCTTTTCTACAGTAAATGTTTCAAAAAATAATTTTTTACTGTCGCAAATTTTAAATACGCCAGGGATTGCCTTTTCTATAGTAAATTTTTCAAAAAATAATTTTTTACTGTCGCATATTTTAAATACGCAAGGGATTGCCTCTTCTATAGTAAATTTTGCAAAAAATAATGTTTTACTGTCGCAAATTTTAATTGCGCCAGGGATTGCCTTTTCTACAGTAAATTTTTCAAAAAAGAATTTTCTACTGTGGCATATTTTAATTGCGCCAAGTTTTGCCTTTTCTACAGTAAATTTTTCAAAAAATAATTTTCTACTGTCGCAAATTTTAATTGCGCCAGGGATTGCCTTGTCTACAGTAAATTTTTCAAAAAATAATTTTTTACTGTCGCAAATTTTAATTGCGCCAGGGATTGCCTTTTCTATAGTAAATTATTCACAAATCAATTTTTTACTGTCGCAAATTTTAAATCCGCCAGGGATTGCCTTTTCTATAGCAAATTTTTCAAAAAATAATTTTTCTACTGTCGCAAATTTTAATTGCGCCATGGATTGCCTTTTCTATAGTAATTTTATCAAAAAATAATTTTTTACTGTCGCAAATTCTAATTGCGCCAGGGATTGCCTTTTCTATAGTAAATTTTTCAAAAACTAATTAGCTACTGTCGCAAATTTTAATTGCGCCAGGGATTGCCTTTTCTATAGTAAATTATTCAAAAAATAATTTTTTACTGTCGCAAATTTTAATTGCGCCAGGGATTGCCTTTTCTACAGTAAATTTTTCAAAAAATAATTTTCTACTGTCGCAAATTTTAATTGCGCCAGGGATTGCCTTTCCTATAGTAAATTATTCAAAAAATAATTTTTTACTGTCGCAAATTTTAATTGCGCCAGGGATTGCCTTTTCTACAGTAAATTTTTCAAAAAATAATTTTCTACTGTCACAAATTTTAATGCGCCAGGGATTGCCTTTTCTACAGTAAATTTTCAAAAAATGATTTTCTACTGTCGCAAATTTTAATTGCGTCAGGGATAGCCTTTTCTACAGTAAATTTTTCAAAAAATAATTGTTTACTGTCGCAAATTTTAATTGCGCCAGGGATTGCCTTTTCTACAGTAAATTTTTCAAAAAATAATTTTTTACTGTCGCAAATTTTAAATACGCCAGGAATTGACTTTTCTATAGTAAATTATTCAAAAAATAATTTTTTACTGTCGCAAATTTTAATTGCGCCAGGGATTGCCTTTTCTATAGTAAATCATTCAAAAAATAATTTTTTACTGTCGCAAATTTTAATTACGCCAGGGATTGCCTTTTCTATAGTAAATTTTTCAAAAAATAATTTTTACTGTCGCAAATTTTAAATACGCCAGGGATTGCCTTTTCTATAGTAAATTTGTCACAAATTAATTTTTTACTGTCCAAATTTTAATTGCGCCAGGGATTGCCTTTTCTATAGTAAATTATTCAAAAAATAATTTTTTACTGTCGCAAATTTTAATTGCGCCAGGGATTGCCTTTTCTACAGTAAATTTTTCAAAAAATAATTTTTTACTGTCGCAAATTTTAATTCCGCCATTGATTGCCTTTTCTACAGTAAATTTTTCAAAAAATATTTTGTTACTGTCGCAAATTTTAATTGCGCCAGGGATTGCCTTTTCTACAGTAAATTTTACAAAAAATAATTTTATACTGTCGCAAATTTTAATTGCGCCAGGGATTGCCTTTTCTATAGTAAATTATTCAAAAAATAATTTGTTACTCTCGCAAATTTTAATTGCGCCAGGGATTGCCTATTCTACAGTAAATTTTTCAAAAAATAATTTTCTACTGTCACAAATTTTAATGCGCCAGGGATTGCCTTTTCTACAGTAAATTTTTCAAAAAATAATTTTCTACTGTCGCAAATTTTAATTGCGCCAGGGATAGCCTTTTCTACAGTAAATTTTTCAAAAAATATTTTTTACTGTCGCAAAATTTAATTGCGCCAGGGATTGCCTTTTCTACAGTAAATTTTTCAAAAAATTATTTTTTACTGTCGCAAATTTTAAATACGCCAGGAATTGACTTTTCTATTAGTTAAATTATTCAAAACATAATTTTTTACTGTCGCAAATTTTAATTGCGCCAGGGATTGCCTTTTCTATAGTAAATCATTCAAAAATATTTTTTACTGTCGCAAATTTTAATTACGCCAGGGATTGCCTTTTCTATAGTAAATTTTTCAAAACATAATTTTTTACTGTCGCAAATTTTAAATACGCCAGGGATTGCCTTTTCTATAGTAAATTTTTCACAAATTAATTTTTTACTGTCGCAAATCTTAATTGCGCCAGGGATTGCCTTTTCTATAGTAAATTATTCAAAAAATAATTTTTTACTGTCGCAAATTTTAATTGCGCCAGGGATTGCCTTTTCTACAGTAAATTTTTCAAAAAATAATTTTTTACTGTCGCAAATTTTAATTGCGCCAGTGACTGCCTTTTCTACAGTAAATTTTTCAAAAAATAATTTTTTACTGTCGCAAATTTTAATTGCGCCAGGGATTGCCTTTTCTATAGTAAATGTTGCGAAAAAATAATTTTTTACTGTCGCAAATTTTAAATCCGACTGATATTGCCTTTTCTATAGTAAATTATTCAAAAAATAATTTTTTACTGTCGGAAGTTTTAATTGCGCCAGGGATTGCCTTTTCTGTAGTAAGTTTTACTCAAAAAATAATTTTTTGTTTTCGCAAATTTTAAATACGCCAGGGATTGCCTTTTCTGTAGAAAATTTTTCAAAAAATAATTTTTGCTGTCGCAAATTTTAAATACGCCAGGGATTGCCTTTTCTATAGTAAATTTTTCAAAAAATAATTTTTTACTGTCGCCAATTTTAATTGCGCCAGGGTTTGCCTTTTCTACAGTAAATTTTTCAAAAAATAATTTTCTACTGTCGCAAATTTTAATTGCGCCAGGGATTGCCTTTTCTACAGTAAATTTTTCCAAAAATAATTTGCTACTGTCGCAAATTATAATTGCGCCCGGGATTGCCTTTTCTACAGTAAATTTTTCAAAAAATAATTTTTTACTGTCGCAAATTTTAATTGCGCCAGGGATTGCCTTTTCTATAGTAAATTATTCAAAAAATAGTTTTTTACTGTCGCAAATTTTAATTGCGCCAGGGATTGCCTTTTCTACAGTAAATTTTTCAAAAAATAATTTTCTACTGTCGCAAATTTTAATTGCGCCAGGGATTGCCTTTTCTACAGTAAATTTTTCAAAAAATAATTTTCTACTGTCGCAAATTTTAATTGCGCCAGCGATTGCCTTTTCTACAGTAAATTTTTCAAAAAATTATTTTTTACTGTCGCAAATTTTAACTTCGCCAGGCATTGCCTTTTCTACAGTAAATTTTTCAAAAAATAATTTTTTACTGTCGCAAATTTTAAATACGCCAGGGATTGCCTTTTCTATAGTAAATTATTCAAAAAATAATTTTTTACTGTCGCAAATTTTAATTGCGCCAGGGATTGCCTTTTATATAGTTAATTATTCAAAAAATAATTTTTTACTGTCGCAAATTTTAATTACGCCAGGGATTGCCTTTTCTACAGTAAATTTTTCAAAAAATAATATTTTACTGTCGCAAATTTTAATTACGCCAGGGATTGCCTTTTCTATAGTAAATTTTTCAAAAAATAATTTTTTACTGTCGCAAATTTTAAATCCGCCAGGGATTGCCTTTTATATAGTAAATTTTTCAAAAAATAATTTTTTACTGTCGCAAATTTTAATTGCGCCAGGGATTGCCTTTTCTATAGTAATTTTTTCAAAAAATAATTTTTTACTGTCGCAAATTTTAAATACGCCAGGGATTGCCTCTTCTATAGTAAATTTGCAAAAAATAATTTTTTACTGTCGCAAATTTTAATTGCGCCAGGATTGCATTTTCTATAGTAAATTATTCAAAAAATAATTTTTTACTGTCGCAAATTTTAATTGGGCCAGGGATTGCCTTTTCTACAGTCAATTTTTCAAAACTTAACTTTATACTGTCGCAAATTTTAAATACGCCAGGGATTGCCTTTTCTACAGTAAATTTTTCAAAAAATAATTTTTTACTGTCGCAAATTTTAATTACGCCAGGGATTGCCTTTTCTATAGTAAATTTTTAAAAAATAATTTTCTATTGTCGCAAATTTTAATTGCGCCAGGGATTGCCTTTTCTATAGTAAATTATTCACAAATTAATTTTTTACTGTCGCAAATTTTAAATCCGCCAGGGATTGCCTTTTCTATAGTAAATTTTTCAAAAAATAATTTTCTACTGTCGCAAATTTTAATTCCGCCAGGGATTGCCTTTTCTATAGTAAATTATTCAGAAAATAATTTTTTACTGTCGCAAATTTTAATTGCGCCAGGGATTGCCTTTTCTACAGTAAATGTTTCAAAAAATAATTTTTTACTGTCGCAAATTTTAAATACGCCCGGGATTGCCTTTTCTACAGTAAATTTTTCAAAAAATAATTTTTTACTGTCGCAAATTTTAATTGCGCCAGGGATTGCCTTCTCTATAGTAAATTATTCAAAAAATAGTTTTTTACTGTCGCAAGTTTTAATTGCGCCAGGGATTGCCTTTTCTACAGTAAATTTTTCAAAAAATAATTTTCTACTGTCGCAAATTTTAATTGCGCCAGGGATTGCCTTTTCAACAGTAAATTTTTCACAAAATAATTTTCTACTGTCGCAAATTTTAATTGCGCCAGCGATTGCCTTTTCTACAGTAAATTTTTCAAAAAATTATTTTTTACTGTCGCAAATTTTAATTTCGCCAGGGATTGCCTTTTCTACAGTAAATTTTTCAAAAAATAATTTTTTACTGTCGCAAATTTTAAATACGCCAGGGATTGCCTTTTCTATAGTAAATTATTCAAAAAATAATTTTTTACTGTCGCAAATTTTAATTGCGCCAGGGATTGCCTTTTATATAGTAAATTATTCAAAAAATAATTTTTTACTGTCGCAAATTTAAATTGCGCCAGGGATTGCCTTTTCTACAGTAAATTTTTCAAAAAATAATTTTTTACTGTCGCAAATTTTAATTACGCCAGGGATTGCCTTTTCTATAGTAAATTTTTCAAAAAATAATTTTTTACTGTCGCAAATTTTAATTGCGCCAGGGATTGCCTTTTATATAGTAAATAATTCAAAAAATAATTTTTTACTGTCGCAAATTTTAATTGCGCCAGGGATTGCCTTTTATATAGTAAATTATTCAAAAAATAATTTTTTACTGTCGCAAATTTTAATTGCGCCAGTGATTGCCTTTTCTACAGTAAATTTTTCAAAAAATAATTTTTTACTGTCGCAAATTTTAATTACGCCAGGGATTGCCTTTTCTATAGTAAATTTTTCAAAAAATAATTTTTTACTGTCGCAAATTTTAAATCCGCCAGGGATTGCCTTTTACATAGTAATTTTTTCAAAAAATAATTTTTTACTGTGGAAAATTTTAATTGCGCCAGGGATTGCCTTTTCTATAGTAAATTTTTCAAAAAATAATTTTTTACTGTCGCAAATTTTAAATACGCCAGGGATTGCCTCTTCTATAGTAAATTTTGCAAAAAATAATTTTTTACTGTCGCAAATTTTAATTGCGCCAGGGATTGCATTTTCTATAGTAAATTATTCAAAAAATAATTTTTTACTGTCGCAAATTTTAATTGCGCCAGGGATTGCCTTTTCTACAGTCAATTTTTCAAAACTTAACTTTATACTGTCGCAAATTTTAAATACGCCAGGGATTGCCTTTTCTACAGTAAATTTTTCAAAAAATAATTTTTTACTGTCGCAAATTTTAATTACGCCAGGGATTACCTTTTCTATAGTAAATTTTTAAAAAATAATTTTCTATTGTCGCAAATTTTAATTGCGCCAGGGATTGCCTTTTCTATAGTAAATTATTCACAAATTAATTTTTTACTGTCGCAAATTTTAAATCCGCCAGGGATTGCCTTTTCTATAGTAAATTTTTCCAAAAATAATTTTCTACTGTCGCAAATTTTAATTGCGCCAGGGATTGCCTTTTCTATAGTAAATTATTCAAAAAATAATTTTTTACTGTCGCAAATTTTAATTGCGCCAGGGATTGCCTTTTCTACAGTAAATGTTTCAAAAAATAATTTTTTACTGTCGCAAATTTTAAATACGCCAGGGATTGCCTTTTCTATAGTAAATTTTTCAAAAAATAATTTTTTACTGTCGCAAATTTTAATTGCGCCAGGGATTGCCTTTTCTACAGTAAATATTTCAAAAAAGAATTTTCTACTGTGGAATATTTTAATTGCTCCAAGGTTTGCCTTTTCTACAGTAAATTTTTCAAAAAATAATTTTCTACTGTCGCAAATTTTAATTGCGCCAGGGATTGCCTTTTCTACAGTAAATTTTTCAAAAAATAATTTTTTACTGTCGCAAATTTTAATTGCGCCAGGGATTGCCTTTTCTATAGTAAATTATTCACAAATTAATTTTTTACTGTCGCAAATTTTAATTGCGCCAGGGATTGCCTTTTCTACAGTAAATGTTTCAAAAAATAATTTTTTACTGTCGCAAATTTTAAATACGCCCGGGATTGCCTTTTCTACAGTAAATTTTTCAAAAATAATTTTTTACTGTCGCAAATTTTAATTGCGCCAGGGATTGCCTTCTCTATAGTAAATTATTCAAAAAATAGTTTTTTACTGTCGCAAGTTTTAATTGCGCCAGGGATTGCCTTTTCTACAGTAAATTTTTCAAAAAATAATTTTCTACTGTCGCAAATTTTAATTGCGCCAGGGATTGCCTTTTCAACAGTAAATTTTTCAAAAAATAATTTTCTACTGTCGCAAATTTTAATTGCGCCAGCGATTGCCTTTTCTACAGTAAATTTTTCAAAAAATTATTTTTTACTGTCGCAAATTTTAATTTCGCCAGGGATTGCCTTTTCTACAGTAAATTTTTCAAAAAATAATTTTTTACTGTCGCAAATTTTAAATACGCCAGGGATTGCCTTTTCTATAGTAAATTATTCAAAAAATAATTTTTTACTGTCGCAAATTTTAATTGCGCCAGGGATTGCCTTTTATATAGTAAATTATTCAAAAAATAATTTTTTACTGTCGCAAATTTAAATTGCACCAGGGATTGCCTTTTCTACAGTAAATTTTTCAAAAAAATAATTTTTTACTGTCGCAAATTTTAATTACGCCAGGGATTGCCTTTTCTATAGTAAATTTTTCAAAAAATAATTTTTTACTGTCGCAAATTTTAATTGCGCCAGGGATTGCCTTTTATATAGTAAATTATTCAAAAAATAATTTTTTACTGTCGCAAATTTTAATTGGGCCAGGGATTGCCTTTTCTACAGTCAATTTTTCAAAACTTAACTTTATACTGTCGCAAATTTTAAATACGCCAGGGGATTGCCTTTTCTACAGTAAATTTTTCAAAAAATAATTTTTTACTGTCGCAAATTTTAATTACGCCAGGGATTGCCTTTTCTATAGTAAATTTTTAAAAAATAATTTTCTATTGTCGCAAATTTTAATTGCGCCAGGGATTGCCTTTTCTATAGTAAATTATTCACAAATTAATTTTTTACTGTCGCAAATTTTAAATCCGCCAGGGATTGCCTTTTCTATAGTAAATTTTTCAAAAAATAATTTTCTACTGTCGCAAATTTTAATTCCGCCAGGGATTGCCTTTTCTATAGTAAATTATTCAGAAAATAATTTTTTACTGTCGCAAATTTTAATTGCGCCAGGGATTGCCTTTTCTACAGTAAATGTTTCAAAAAATAATTTTTTACTGTCGCAAATTTTAAATACGCCCGGGATTGCCTTTTCTACAGTAAATTTTCAAAAAATAATTTTTTACTGTCGCAAATTTTAATTGCGCCAGGGATTTCCTTCTCTATAGTAAATTATTCAAAAAATAGTTTTTTACTGTCGCAAGTTTTAATTGCGCCAGGGATTGCCTTTTCTACAGTAAATTTTTCAAAAAATAATTTTCTACTGTCGCAAATTTTAATTGCGCCAGGGATTGCCTTTTCAACAGTAAATTTTTCAAAAAATAATTTTCTACTGTCGCAAATTTTAATTGCGCCAGCGATTGCCTTTTCTACAGTAAATTTTTCAAAAAATTATTTTTTACTGTCGCAAATTTTAATTTCGCCAGGGATTGCCTTTTCTACAGTAAATTTTTCAAAAAATAATTTTTTACTGTCGCAAATTTTAAATACGCCAGGGATTGCCTTTTCTATAGTAAATTATTCAAAAAAATAATTTTTTACTGTCGCAAATTTTAATTGCGCCAGGGATTGCCTTTTATATAGTAAATTATTCAAAAAATAATTTTTTACTGTCGCAAATTTAAATTGCGCCAGGGATTGCCTTTTCTACAGTAAATTTTTCAAAAAATAATTTTTTACTGTCGCAAATTTTAATTACGCCAGGGATTGCCTTTTCTATAGTAAATTTTTCAAAAAATAATTTTTTACTGTCGCAAATTTTAATTGCGCCAGGGATTGCCTTTTATATAGTAAATTATTCAAAAAATAATTTTTTACTGTCGCAAATTTTAATTGCGCCAGGGATTGCCTTTTATATAGTAAATTATTCAAAAAATAATTTTTTACTGTCGCAAATTTTAATTGCGCCAGGGATTGCCTTTTCTACAGTAAATTTTTCAAAAAATAATTTTTTACTGTCGCAAATTTTAATTACGCCAGGGATTGCCTTTTCTATAGTAAATTTTTCAAAAAATAATTTTTTACTGTCGCAAATTTTAAATCCGCCAGGGATTGCCTTTTACATAGTAATTTTTTCAAAAAATAATTTTTTTACTGTGGCAAATTTTAATTGCGCCAGGGATTGCCTTTTCTATAGTAAATTTTTCAAAAAATAATTTTTTACTGTCGCAAATTTTAAATACGCCAGGGATTGCCTCTTCTATAGTAAATTTTGCAAAAAATAATTTTTTACTGTCGCAAATTTTAATTGCGCCAGGGATTGCATTTTCTATAGTAAATTATTCAAAAAATAATTTTTTACTGTCGCAAATTTTAATTGCGCCAGGGATTGCCTTTTCTACAGTCAATTTTTCAAAACTTAACTTTATACTGTCGCAAATTTTAAATACGCCAGGGATTGCCTTTTCTACAGTAAATTTTTCAAAAAATAATTTTTTACTGTCGCAAATTTTAATTACGCCAGGGATTACCTTTTCTATAGTAAATTTTTAAAAAATAATTTTCTATTGTCGCAAATTTTAATTGCGCCAGGGATTGCCTTTTCTATAGTAAATTATTCACAAATTAATTTTTTACTGTCGCAAATTTTAAATCCGCCAGGGATTGCCTTTTCTATAGTAAATTTTTCCAAAAATAATTTTCTACTGTCGCAAATTTTAATTGCGCCAGGGATTGCCTTTTCTATAGTAAATTATTCAAAAAATAATTTTTTACTGTCGCAAATTTTAATTGCGCCAGGGATTGCCTTTTCTACAGTAAATGTTTCAAAAAATAATTTTTTACTGTCGCAAATTTTAAATACGCCAGGGATTGCCTTTTCTATAGTAAATTTTTCAAAAAATAATTTTTTACTGTCGCAAATTTTAATTGCGCCAGGGATTGCCTTTTCTACAGTAAATATTTCAAAAAAGAATTTTCTACTGTGGAATATTTTAATTGCTCCAAGGTTTGCCTTTTCTACAGTAAATTTTTCAAAAAATAATTTTCTACTGTCGCAAATTTTAATTGCGCCAGGGATTGCCTTTTCTACAGTAAATTTTTCAAAAAATAATTTTTTACTGTCGCAAATTTTAATTGCGCCAGGGATTGCCTTTTCTATAGTAAATTATTCACAAATTAATTTTTTACTGTCGCAAATTTTAAATCCGCCAGGGATTGCCATTTCTATAGTAAATTTTTCAAAAAATAATTTTCTACTGTCGCAAATTTTAATTGCGCCAGGGATTGCCATTTCTGTAGTAAATTTATCAAAAAATAATTTTTTACTGTCGCAACTTTTAATTGCGCCAGGGATTGCCTTTTCTATAGTAAATTTTTCAAAAACTAATTTTCTACTGTCGCAAATTTTAATTGCGCCAGGGATTGCCTTTTCTATAGTAAATTATTCAAAAAATAATTTTCTACTATCGCAAATTTTAATTGCGCCAAGGATTGCCTTTTCTATAGTAAATTATTCAAAAAATAATTTTTTACTGTCGCAAATTTTAATTGCGCCAGGGATTGCCTTTTCTACAGTAAATTTTTCAAAAAATAATTTTCTACTGTCGCAAATTTTAATTGCGCCAGGGATTGCCTTTTCTACAGTAAATTTTTCAAAAAATAATTTTCTACTGTCGCAAATTTTAATTGCGCCAGCGATTGCCTTTTCTACAGTAAATTTTTCAAAAAATTATTTTTTACTGTCGCAAATTTTAATTTCGCCAGGGATTGCCTTTTCTACAGTAAATTTTTCAAAAAATAATTTTTTACTGTCGCAAATTTTAAATACGCCAGGGATTGCCTTTTCTATAGTAAATTATTCAAAAAATAATTTTTTACTGTCGCAAATTTTAATTGCGCCAGGGATTGCCTTTTATATAGTAAATTATTCAAAAAATAATTTTTTACTGTCGCAAATTTTAAATACGCCAGGGATTGCCTTTTCTATAGTAAATTTTTCAAAAAATAATTTTTTACTGTCGCAAATTTTAATTGCGCCAGGGATTGCCTCTTCTATAGTAAATTTTGCAAAAAATTATTTTTTACTGTCGCAAATTTTAATTGCGCCAGGGATTGCCTTTTATATAGTAAATTTTTCAAAAATTAATTTTTTACTGTCGAAAATTTTAATTACGACAGGGATTGCCTTTTCTATAGTAAATTTTTCAAAAAATAATTTTTTACTGTCGCAAATTTTAAATACGCCCGGGATTGCCTTTTCTATAGTAAATTTTGCAAAAAATAATTTTTTACTGTCGCAAATTTTAATTGCGCCATGGATTGCCTTTTCTATAGTAAATTATTCAAAAAATAATTTTTTACTGTAGCAAATTTTAATTGCGCCAGGGATTGCCTTTTCTACAGTAAATTATGAACAAATTAATTTTTTACTGTCGCAAATTTTAAATATGCCAGGGATTACCTTTTCTATAGTAAATTATTCAAAAAATAATTTTTTACTGTCGCAAATTTTAATTGCGCCAGGGATTGCCTTTTCTACAGTAAATTATACACAAATTAATTTTTTACTGTCGCAAATTTTAAATATGCCAGGGATTGCCTTTTCTACAGTAAATTTTTCACAAATTAATTTTATACTGTCGCAAATTGTAATTGCGCCAGGGATTGCCTTTTCTATAGTAAATTTTTCAAAAATTAATTTTTTATTGTCGCAAATTTTAATTGCGCCAGGCATTGCCTTTTCTATAGTAAATTTTTCAAAATTTAATTTTATACTGTCACAAATTTTAATTGCGGCAGGGATTGCCTTTTCTACAGTAAATTTTTCAAAAAATAATTTTTTACTGTCGCAAGTTTTAATTACGCCAGGGATTGCCTTTTCTATAGTAAATTTTTCAAAAATTAATTTTTTACTGTCGCAAATTTTAAATACTCCAGGGATTGCCTTTTCTATAGTAAATTTTTCGAAAAATAATTGTCTACTGTCGCAAATTTTAATTGCGCCAGGGATTGCCTTTTCTATAGTAAATTTTTCAAAAAATAATTTTTTACTGTCGCAAATTTTAATTGCGCCAGGGATTGCCTTTTCTATAGTAAATTTTTCAAAAAATAATTTTATTACTGTCGCAAATTTTAATTGCGCCAGGGATTGCCTTTTCTATAGTAAATTTTGCAAAAAATAATTTTCTACTGTCGCAACTTTTAATTGCGCCAGGGATTGCCTATTCTATAGTAAATTTTTCCAAAAATAATTTTTTACTGTCGCAAATTTTAATTACGCCAGGGATTGCCTTTTCTAAAGTAAATTTTACACAAATTAATTTTTTACTGTCGCAAATTTTAAATATGCCAGGGATTGCCTTTTCTACAGTAAATTTTTCACAAATTAATTTTATACTGTCGCAAATTGTAATTGCGCCAGGGATTGCCTTTTCTATAGAAAGTTATTCAAAAAATAATTTTTAGTATCGCAAATTTTAATTGCGCCAGGGATTGACTTTTCTATAGTAAATTTTTCAAAAAATAATTTTTTACTGTCGCAAATTTTAATTGCGCCAGGGATTGCCTTTTATATAGTAAATATTTCAAAAATTAATTTTTTACTGTCGAAAATTTTAATTACGCCAGGGATTGCCTTTTCTATAGTAAATTTTTCAAAAAATAATTGTCTACTGTCACAAATTTTAATTGCGCCAGGGATTGCCTTTTCTATAGTAAATTTTTCAAAAATTAATTTTTTATTGTCGCAAATTTTAATTGCGCCAGGCATTGCCTTTTCTATAGTAAATTTTTCAAAATTTAATTTTATACTGTCGCAAATTTTAATTGCGGCAGGGATTGCCTTTTCTACAGTAAATTTTTCAAAAAATAATTTTTTACTGTCGCAAGTTTTAATTACGCCAGGGATTGCCTTTTCTATAGTAAATTTTTCAAAAATTAATTTTTTACTGTCGCAAATTTTAAATACTCCAGGGATTGCCTTTTCTATAGTAAATTTTTCGAAAAATAATTGTCTACTGTCGCAAATTTTAATTGCGCCATGGATTGCCTTTTCTATAGTAAATTTATCAAAAAATAATTTTTTATTGTCGCAAATTTTAATTTCGCCAGGGATTGCCTTTTCTATAGTAAATTTTTCAAAAACTAATTAGCTACTGTCGCAAATTTTAATTGCGCCAGGGATTGCCTTTCCTATAGTAAATTATTCAAAAAATAATTTTTTACTGTCGCAAATTTTAATTGCGCCAGGGATTGCCTTTTCTACAGTAAATTTTTCAAAAAATAATTTTCTACTGTCGCAAATTTTAATTGCGCCAGGGATTGCCTTTCCTATAGTAAATTATTCAAAAAATAATTTTTTACTATCGCAAATTTTAATTGCGCCAGGGATTGCCTTTTCTACAGTAAATTTTTCAAAAAATAATTTTCTACTGTCACAAATTTTAATGCGCCAGGGATTGCCTTTTCTACAGTAAATTTTTCAAAAAATGATTTTCTACTGTCGCAAATTTTAATTGCGCCAGGGATAGCCTTTTCTACAGTAAATTTTTCAAAAAATAATTGTTTACTGTCGCAAATTTTAATTGCGCCAGGGATTGCCTTTTCTACAGTAAATTTTTCAAAAAATAATTTTTTACTGTCGCAAATTTTAAATACGCCAGGAATTGACTTTTCTATAGTAAATTATTCAAAAAATAATTTTTTACTGTCGCAAATTTTAATTGCGCCAGGGATTGCCTTTTCTATAGTAAATCATTCAAAAAATAATTTTTTACTGTCGCAAATTTTAATTACGCCAGGGATTGCCTTTTCTATAGTAAATTTTTCAAAAAATAATTTTTTACTGTCGCAAATTTTAAATACGCCAGGGATTGCCTTTTCTATAGTAAATTTGTCACAAATTAATTTTTTACTGTCCAAATTTTAATTGCGCCAGGGATTGCCTTTTCTATAGTAAATTATTCAAAAAATAATTTTTTACTGTCGCAAATTTTAATTGCGCCAGGGATTGCCTTTTCTACAGTAAATTTTTCAAAAAATAATTTTTTACTGTCGCAAATTTTAATTCCGCCATTGATTGCCTTTTCTACAGTAAATTTTTCAAAAAATATTTTTTTACTGTCGCAAATTTTAATTGCGCCAGGGATTGCCTTTTCTACAGTAAATTTTACAAAAAATAATTTTATACTGTCGCAAATTTTAACTGCGCCAGGGATTGCCTTTTCTATAGTAAATTATTCAAAAAATAATTTTTTACTCTCGCAAATTTTAATTGCGCCAGGGATTGCCTTTTCTACAGTAAATTTTTCAAAAAATAATTTTCTACTGTCACAAATTTTAATGCGCCAGGGATTGCCTTTTCTACAGTAAATTTTTCAAAAAATAATTTTCTACTGTCGCAAATTTTAATTGCGCCAGGGATAGCCTTTTCTACAGTAAATTTTTCAAAAAATATTTTTTACTGTCGCAAAATTTAATTGCGCCAGGGATTGCCTTTTCCACAGTAAATTTTTCAAAAAATAATTTTTTACTGTCGCAAATTTTAAATACGCCAGGAATTGACTTTTCTATAGTAAATTATTCAAAAAATAATTTTTTACTGTCGCAAATTTTAATTGCGCCAGGGATTGCCTTTTGTATAGTAAATCATTCAAAAAATTATTTTTTACTGTCGCAAATTTTAATTACGCCAGGGATTGCCTTTTCTATAGTAAATTTTTCAAAAAATAATTTTTTACTGTCGCAAATTTTAAATACGCCAGGGATTGCCTTTTCTATAGTAAATTTTTCACAAATTAATTTTTTACTGTCGCAAATCTTAATTGCGCCAGGGATTGCCTTTTCTATAGTAAATTATTCAAAAAATAATTTTTTACTGTCGCAAATTTTAATTGCGCCAGGGATTGCCTTTTCTACAGTAAATTTTTCAAAAAATAATTTTTTACTGTCGCAAATTTTAATTGCGCCAGTGATTGCCTTTTCTACAGTAAATTTTTCAAAAAATAATTTTTTACTGTCGCAAATTTTAATTGCGCCAGGGATTGCCTTTTCTACAGTAAATTTTACAAAAAATAATTTTATACTGTCGCAAATTTTAATTGCGCCAGGGATTGCCTTTTCTATAGTAAATGTTGCGAAAAAATAATTTTTTACTGTCGCAAATTTTAAATCCGACTGATATTGCCTTTTCTATAGTAAATTATTCAAAAAATAATTTTTTACTGTCGGAAGTTTTAATTGCGCCAGGGATTGCCTTTTCTGTAGTAAGTTTTACTCAAAAAATAATTTTTTGTTTTCGCAAATTTTAATTGCGCCAGGGATTGCCTTTTCTACAGTAAATTTTTCAAAAAATAATTTTTTACTGTCGCAAATTTTAAATACGCCAGGAATTGACTTTTCTATAGTAAATTATTCAAAAAATAATTTTTTACTGTCGCAAATTTTAATTGCGCCAGGGATTGCCTTTTCTATAGTAAATCATTCAAAAAATAATTTTTTACTGTCGCAAATTTTAATTACGCCAGGGATTGCCTTTTCTATAGTAAATTTTTCAAAAAATAATTTTTTACTGTCGCAAATTTTAAATACGCCAGGGATTGCCTTTTCTATAGTAAATTTGTCACAAATTAATTTTTTACTGTCCAAATTTTAATTGCGCCAGGGATTGCCTTTTCTACAGTAAATTTTTCAAAAAATAATTTTCTACTGTCACAAATTTTAATGCGCCAGGGATTGCCTTTTCTACAGTAAATTTTTCAAAAAATAATTTTCTACTGTCGCAAATTTTAATTGCGCCAGGGATAGCCTTTTCTACAGTAAATTTTTCAAAAAATATTTTTTACTGTCGCAAAATTTAATTGCGCCAGGGATTGCCTTTTCTACAGTAAATTTTTCAAAAAATAATTTTTTACTGTCGCAAATTTTAAATACGCCAGGAATTGACTTTTCTATAGTAAATTATTCAAAAAATAATTTTTTACTGTCGCAAATTTTAATTGCGCCAGGGATTGCCTTTTGTATAGTAAATCATTCAAAAAATTATTTTTTACTGTCGCAAATTTTAATTACGCCAGGGATTGCCTTTTCTATAGTAAATTTTTCAAAAAATAATTTTTTACTGTCGCAAATTTTAAATACGCCAGGGATTACCTTTTCTATAGTAAATTTTTCACAATTTAATTTTTTACTGTCGCAAATCTTAATTGCGCCAGGGATTGCCTTTTCTATAGTAAATTATTCAAAAAATAATTTTTTACTGTCGCAAATTTTAATTGCGCCAGGGATTGCCTTTTCTACAGTAAATTTTTCAAAAAATAATTTTTTACTGTCGCAAATTTTAATTGCGCCAGTGATTGCCTTTTCTACAGTAAATTTTTCAAAAAATAATTTTTTACTGTCGCAAATTTTAATTGCGCCAGGGATTGCCTTTTCTACAGTAAATTTTACAAAAAATAATTTTATACTGTCGCAAATCTTAATTGCGCCAGGGATTGCCTTTTCTATAGTAAATTATTCAAAAAATAATTTTTTACTGTCGCAAATTTTAATTGCGCCAGGGATTGCCTTTTCTACAGTAAATTTTTCAAAAAATAAATTTTTACTGTCGCAAATTTTAATTCCGCCATTGATTGCCTTTTCTACAGTAAATTTTTCAAAAAATATTTTTTTACTGTCGCAAATTTTAATTGCGCCAGGGATTGCCTTTTCTACAGTAAATTTTACAAAAAATAATTTTATACTGTCGCAAATTTTAATTGCGCCAGGGATTGCCTTTTCTATAGTAAATTATTCAAAAAATAATTTTTTACTCTCGCAAATTTTAATTGCGCCAGGGATTGCCTTTTCTACAGTAAATTTTTCAAAAAATAATTTTTTACTGTCGCAAATTTTAATTGCGCCAGGGATTGCCTTTTCTACAGTAAATTTTACAAAAAATAATTTTATACTGTCGCAAATTTTAATTGCGCCAGGGATTGCCTTTTCTATAGTAAATGTTGCGAAAAAATAATTTTTTACTGTCGCAAATTTTAAATCCGACTGATATTGCCTTTTCTATAGTAAATTATTCAAAAAATAATTTTTTACTGTCGGAAGTTTTAATTGCGCCAGGGATTGCCTTTTCTGTAGTAAGTTTTACTCAAAAAATAATTTTTTGTTTTCGCAAATTTTAATTGCGCCAGGGATTGCCTTTTCTACAGTAAATTTTTCAAAAAATAATTTTTTACTGTCGCAAATTTTAAATACGCCAGGAATTGACTTTTCTATAGTAAATTATTCAAAAAATAATTTTTTACTGTCGCAAATTTTAATTGCGCCAGGGATTGCCTTTTCTATAGTAAATCATTCAAAAAATAATTTTTTACTGTCGCAAATTTTAATTACGCCAGGGATTGCCTTTTCTATAGTAAATTTTTCAAAAAATAATTTTTTACTGTCGCAAATTTTAAATACGCCAGGGATTGCCTTTTCTATAGTAAATTTGTCACAAATTAATTTTTTACTGTCCAAATTTTAATTGCGCCAGGGATTGCCTTTTCTATAGTAAATTATTCAAAAAATAATTTTTTACTGTCGCAAATTTTAATTGCGCCAGGGATTGCCTTTTCTACAGTAAATTTTTCAAAAAAAAATTTTTTACTGTCGCAAATTTTAATTCCGCCATTGATTGCCTTTTCTACAGTAAATTTTTCAAAAAATATTTTTTTACTGTCGCAAATTTTAATTGCGCCAGGGATTGCCTTTTCTACAGTAAATTTTACAAAAAATAATTTTATACTGTCGCAAATTTTAATTCCGCCATTGATTGCCTTTTCTATAGTAAATTATTCAAAAAATAATTTTTTACTGTCGGAAGTTTTAATTGCGCCAGGGATTGCCTTTTCTGTAGTAAGTTTTACTCAAAAAATAATTTTTTGTTTTCGCAAATTTTAATTGCGCCAGGGATTGCCTTTTCTACAGTAAATTTTTCAAAAAATAATTTTTTACTGTCGCAAATTTTAAATACGCCAGGAATTGACTTTTCTATAGTAAATTATTCAAAAAATAATTTTTTACTGTCGCAAATTTTAATTGCGCCAGGGATTGCCTTTTCTATAGTAAATCATTCAAAAAATAATTTTTTACTGTCGCAAATTTTAATTACGCCAGGGATTGCCTTTTCTATAGTAAATTTTTCAAAAAATAATTTTTTACTGTCGCAAATTTTAAATACGCCAGGGATTGCCTTTTCTATAGTAAATTTGTCACAAATTAATTTTTTACTGTCCAAATTTTAATTGCGCCAGGGATTGCCTTTTCTACAGTAAATTTTTCAAAAAATAATTTTCTACTGTCACAAATTTTAATGCGCCAGGGATTGCCTTTTCTACAGTAAATTTTTCAAAAAATAATTTTCTACTGTCGCAAATTTTAATTGCGCCAGGGATAGCCTTTTCTACAGTAAATTTTTCAAAAAATATTTTTTACTGTCGCAAAATTTAATTGCGCCAGGGATTGCCTTTTCTACAGTAAATTTTTCAAAAAATAATTTTTTACTGTCGCAAATTTTAAATACGCCAGGAATTGACTTTTCTATAGTAAATTATTCAAAAAATAATTTTTTACTGTCGCAAATTTTAATTGCGCCAGGGATTGCCTTTTGTATAGTAAATCATTCAAAAAATTATTTTTTACTGTCGCAAATTTTAATTACGCCAGGGATTGCCTTTTCTATAGTAAATTTTTCAAAAAATAATTTTTTACTGTCGCAAATTTTAAATACGCCAGGGATTACCTTTTCTATAGTAAATTTTTCACAATTTAATTTTTTACTGTCGCAAATCTTAATTGCGCCAGGGATTGCCTTTTCTATAGTAAATTATTCAAAAAATAATTTTTTACTGTCGCAAATTTTAATTGCGCCAGGGATTGCCTTTTCTACAGTAAATTTTTCAAAAAATAATTTTTTACTGTCGCAAATTTTAATTGCGCCAGTGATTGCCTTTTCTACAGTAAATTTTTCAAAAAATAATTTTTTACTGTCGCAAATTTTAATTGCGCCAGGGATTGCCTTTTCTACAGTAAATTTTACAAAAAATAATTTTATACTGTCGCAAATCTTAATTGCGCCAGGGATTGCCTTTTCTATAGTAAATTATTCAAAAAATAATTTTTTACTGTCGCAAATTTTAATTGCGCCAGGGATTGCCTTTTCTACAGTAAATTTTTCAAAAAATAATTTTTTACTGTCGCAAATTTTAATTCCGCCATTGATTGCCTTTTCTACAGTAAATTTTTCAAAAAATATTTTTTTACTGTCGCAAATTTTAATTGCGCCAGGGATTGCCTTTTCTACAGTAAATTTTACAAAAAATAATTTTATACTGTCGCAAATTTTAATTGCGCCAGGGATTGCCTTTTCTATAGTAAATTATTCAAAAAATAATTTTTTACTCTCGCAAATTTTAATTGCGCCAGGGATTGCCTTTTCTACAGTAAATTTTTCAAAAAATAATTTTTTACTGTCGCAAATTTTAATTGCGCCAGGGATTGCCTTTTCTACAGTAAATTTTACAAAAAATAATTTTATACTGTCGCAAATTTTAATTGCGCCAGGGATTGCCTTTTCTATAGTAAATGTTGCGAAAAAATAATTTTTTACTGTCGCAAATTTTAAATCCGACTGATATTGCCTTTTCTATAGTAAATTATTCAAAAAATAATTTTTTACTGTCGGAAGTTTTAATTGCGCCAGGGATTGCCTTTTCTGTAGTAAGTTTTACTCAAAAAATAATTTTTTGTTTTCGCAAATTTTAATTGCGCCAGGGATTGCCTTTTCTACAGTAAATTTTTCAAAAAATAATTTTTTACTGTCGCAAATTTTAAATACGCCAGGAATTGACTTTTCTATAGTAAATTATTCAAAAAATAATTTTTTACTGTCGCAAATTTTAATTGCGCCAGGGATTGCCTTTTCTATAGTAAATCATTCAAAAAATAATTTTTTACTGTCGCAAATTTTAATTACGCCAGGGATTGCCTTTTCTATAGTAAATTTTTCAAAAAATAATTTTTTACTGTCGCAAATTTTAAATACGCCAGGGATTGCCTTTTCTATAGTAAATTTGTCACAAATTAATTTTTTACTGTCCAAATTTTAATTGCGCCAGGGATTGCCTTTTCTATAGTAAATTATTCAAAAAATAATTTTTGACTGTCGCAAATTTTAATTGCGCCAGGGATTGCCTTTTCTACAGTAAATTTTTCAAAAAAAAATTTTTTACTGTCGCAAATTTTAATTCCGCCATTGATTGCCTTTTCTACAGTAAATTTTTCAAAAAATATTTTTTTACTGTCGCAAATTTTAATTGCGCCAGGGATTGCCTTTTCTACAGTAAATTTTACAAAAAATAATTTTATACTGTCGCAAATTTTAATTGCGCCAGGGATTGCCTTTTCTATAGTAAATTATTCAAAAAATAATTTTTTACTCTCGCAAATTTTAATTGCGCCAGGGATTGCCTTTTCTACAGTAAATTTTTCAAAAAATAATTTTCTACTGTCACAAATTTTAATGCGCCAGGGATTGCCTTTTCTACAGTAAATTTTTCAAAAAATAATTTTCTACTGTCGCAAATTTTAATTGCGCCAGGGATAGCCTTTTCTACAGTAAATTTTTCAAAAAATATTTTTTACTGTCGCAAAATTTAATTGCGCCAGGGATTGCCTTTTCTACAGTAAATTTTTCAAAAAATAATTTTTTACTGTCGCAAATTTTAAATACGCCAGGAATTGACTTTTCTATAGTAAATTATTCAAAAAATAATTTTTTACTGTCGCAAATTTTAATTGCGCCAGGGATTGCCTTTTGTATAGTAAATCATTCAAAAAATTATTTTTTACTGTCGCAAATTTTAATTACGCCAGGGATTGCCTTTTCTATAGTAAATTTTTCAAAAAATAATTTTTTACTGTCGCAAATTTTAAATACGCCAGGGATTACCTTTTCTATAGTAAATTTTTCACAATTTAATTTTTTACTGTCGCAAGTCTTAATTGCGCCAGGGATTGCCTTTTCTATAGTAAATTATTCAAAAAATAATTTTTTACTGTCGCAAATTTTAATTGCGCCAGGGATTGCCTTTTCTACAGTAAATTTTTCAAAAAATAATTTTTTACTGTCGCAAATTTTAATTGCGCAAGTGATTGCCTTTTCTACAGTAAATTTTTCAAAAAATAATTTTTTACTGTCGCAAATTTTAATTGCGCCAGGGATTGCCTTTTCTACAGTAAATTTTACAAAAAATAATTTTATACTGTCGCAAATCTTAATTGCGCCAGGGATTGCCTTTTCTATAGTAAATTATTCAAAAAATAATTTTTTACTGTCGCAAATTTTAATTGCGCCAGGGATTGCCTTTTCTACAGTAAATTTTTCAAAAAATAATTTTTTACTGTCGCAAATTTTAATTCCGCCATTGATTGCCTTTTCTACAGTAAATTTTTCAAAAAATATTTTTTTACTGTCGCAAATTTTAATTGCGCCAGGGATTGCCTTTTCTACAGTAAATTTTACAAAAAATAATTTTATACTGTCGCAAATTTTAATTGCGCCAGGGATTGCCTTTTCTATAGTAAATTATTCAAAAAATAATTTTTTACTCTCGCAAATTTTAATTGCGCCAGGGATTGCCTTTTCTACAGTAAATTTTTCAAAAAATAATTTTCTACTGTCACAAATTTTAATGCGCCAGGGATTGCCTTTTCTACAGTAAATTTTTCAAAAAATAATTTTCTACTGTCGCAAATTTTAATTGCGCCAGGGATAGCCTTTTCTACAGTAAATTTTTCAAAAAATATTTTTTACTGTCGCAAAATTTAATTGCGACAGGGATTGCCTTTTCTACAGTAAATTTTTCAAAAAATAATTTTTTACTGTCGCAAATTTTAAATACGCCAGGAATTGACTTTTCTATAGTAAATTATTCAAAAAATAATTTTTTACTGTCGCAAATTTTAATTGCGCCAGGGATTGCCTTTTGTATAGTAAATCATTCAAAAAATTATTTTTTACTGTCGCAAATTTTAATTACGCCAGGGATTGCCTTTTCTATAGTAAATTATTCAAAAAATAATTTTTTACTGTCGCAAATTTTAATTGCGCCAGGGATTGCCTTTTCTACAGTAAATTTTTCAAAAAATAATTTTTTACTGTCGCAAATTTTAATTCCGCCATTGATTGCCTTTTCTACAGTAAATTTTTCAAAAAATATTTTTTTACTGTCGCAAATTTTAATTGCGCCAGGGATTGCCTTTTCTACAGTAAATTTTACAAAAAATAATTTTATACTGTCGCAAATTTTAATTGCGCCAGGGATTGCCTTTTCTATAGTAAATTATTCAAAAAATAATTTTTTACTCTCGCAAATTTTAATTGCGCCAGGGATTGCCTTTTCTACAGTAAATTTTTCAAAAAATAATTTTCTACTGTCACAAATTTTAATGCGCCAGGGATTGCCTTTTCTACAGTAAATTATTCAAAAAATAATTTTTTATTGTCGCAAATTTTAATTGCGCCAGGGATTGCCTTTTCTACAGTAAATTTTTCAAAAAATAATTTTTTACTGTCGCAAATTTTAATTGCGCCAGTGATTGCCTTTTCTACAGTAAATTTTTCAAAAAATAATTTTTTACTGTCGCAAATTTTAATTGCGCCAGGGATTGCCTTTTCTACAGTAAATTTTACAAAAAATAATTTTATACTGTCGCAAATTTTAATTGCGCCAGGGATTGCCTTTTCTATAGTAAATGTTGCGAAAAAATAATTTTTTACTGACGCAAATTTTAAATCCGACTGATATTGCCTTTTTTATAGTAAATTATTCAAAAAATAATTTTTTACTGTCGGAAGTTTTAATTGCGCCAGGGATTGCCTTTTCTGTAGTAAGTTTTACTCAAAAAATAATTTTTTGTTTTCGCAAATTTTAAATACGCCAGGGATTGCCTTTTCTGTAGAAAATTTTTCAAAAAATAATTTTTTGCTGTCGCAAATTTTAAATACGCCAGGGATTGCCTTTTCTATAGTAAATTTTTCAAAAAATAATTTTTTACTGTCGCAAATTTTAATTGCGCCAGGGTTTGCCTTTTCTACAGTAAATTTTTCAAAAAATAATTTTCTACTGTCGCAAATTTTAATTGCGCCAGGGATTGCCTTTTCTACAGTAAATTTTTCAAAAAAAAATTTGCTACTGTCGCAAATTATAATTGCGCCCGGGATTGCCTTTTCTACAGTAAATTTTTCAAAAAATAATTTTTTACTGTCGCAAATTTTAATTGCGCCAGGGATTGCCTTTTCTATAGTAAATTATTCAAAAAATAGTTTTTTACTGTCGCAAATTTTAATTGCGCCAGGGATTGCCTTTTCTACAGTAAATTTTTCAAAAAATAATTTTCTACTGTCGCAAATTTTAATTGCGCCAGGGATTGCCTTTTCTACAGTAAATTTTTCAAAAAATAATTTTCTACTGTCGCAAATTTTAATTGCGCCAGCGATTGCCTTTTCTACAGTAAATTTTTCAAAAAATTATTTTTTACTGTCGCAAATTTTAACTTCGCCAGGGATTGCCTTTTCTACAGTAAATTTTTCAAAAATTAATTTTTTACTGTCGCAAATTTTAAAAACGCCAGGGATTGCCTTTTCTATAGTAAATTATTCAAAAAATAATTTTTTACTGTCGCAAATTTTAATTGCGCCAGGGATTGCCTTTTATATAGTAAATTATTCAAAAAATAATTTTTTACTGTCGCAAATTTTAATTACGCCAGGGATTGCCTTTTCTACAGTAAATTTTTCAAAAAATAATTTTTTACTGTCGCAAATTTTAATTACGCCAGGGATTGCCTTTTCTATAGTAAATTTTTCAAAAAATAATTTTTTACTGTCGCAAATTTTAAATCCGCCAGGGATTGCCTTTTATATAGTAAATTTTTCAAAAAATAATTTTTTACTGTCGCAAATTTTAATTGCGCCAGGGATTGCCTTTTCTATAGTAATTTTTTCAAAAAATAATTTTTTACTGTCGCAAATTTTAAATACGCCAGGGATTGCCTCTTCTATAGTAAATTTTGCAAAAAATAATTTTTTACTGTCGCAAATTTTAATTGCGCCAGGGATTGCATTTTCTATAGTAAATTATTCAAAAAATAATTTTTTACTGTCGCAAATTTTAATTGGGCCAGGGATTGCCTTTTCTACAGTCAATTTTTCAAAACTTAACTTTATACTGTCGCAAATTTTAAATACGCCAGGGATTGAGTTTTCTACAGTAAATTTTTCAAAAAATATTTTTTTACTGTCGCAAATTTTAATTACGCCAGGGATTGCCTTTTCTATAGTAAATTTTTAAAAAATAATTTTCTATTGTCGCAAATTTTAATTGCGCCAGGGATTGCCTTTTCTATAGTAAATTATTCACAAATTAATTTTTTACTGTCGCAAATTTTAAATCCGCCAGGGATTGCCTTTTCTATAGTAAATTTTTCAAAAAATAATTTTCTACTGTCGCAAATTTTAATTGCGCCAGGGATTGCCTTTTCTATAGTAAATTATTCAAAAAATAATTTTTTACTGTCGCAAATTTTAATTGCGCCAGGGATTGCCTTTTCTACAGTAAATGTTTCAAAAAATAATTTTTTACTGTCGCAAATTTTAAATACGCCCGGGATTGCCTTTTCTACAGTAAATTTTTCAAAAAATAATTTTTTACTGTCGCAAATTTTAAATGCGCCAGGGATTGCCTTCTCTATAGTAAATTATTCAAAAAATAGTTTTTTACTGTCGCAAATTTTAATTGCGCCAGGGATTGCCTTTTCTACAGTAAATTTTTCAAAAAATAATTTTCTACTGTCGCAAATTTTAATTGCGCCAGGTATTGCCTTTTCTACAGTAAATTTTTCAAAAAATAATTTTCTACTGTCGCAAATTTTAATTGCGCCAGCGATTGCCTTTTCTAGAGTAAATTTTTCAAAAAATTATGTTTTACTGTCGTAAATTTTAATTTCGCCAGGGATTGCCTTTTCTACAGTAAATTTTTCAAAAAATAATTTTTTACTGTCGCAAATTTTAAATACGCCAGGGATTGCCTTTTCTATAGTAAATTATTCAAAAAATAATTGTTTACTGTCGCAAATTTTAATTGCGCCAGGGATTGCCTTTTATATAGTAAATTATTCAAAAAATAATTTTTTACTGTCGCAAATTTAAATTGCGCCAGGGATTGCCTTTTCTACAGTAAATTTTTGAAAAATTAATTTTATACTGTCGCAAATTTTAATTACGCCAGGGATTGCCTTTTCTATAGTAAATTTTTCAAAAAATAATTTTTTACTGTCGCAAATTTTAATTGCGCCAGGGATGGCCTTTTATATAGTAAATTATTCAAAAAATAATTTTTTACTGTCGCAAATTTTAATTGCGCCAGGGATTGCCTTTTATATAGTAAATTATTCAAAAAATAATTTTTTACTGTCGCAAATTTTAATTGCGCCAGGGATTGCCTTTTCTACAGTAAATTTTTCAAAAAATAATTTTTTACTGTCGCAAATTTTAATTACGCCAGGGATTGCCTTTTCTATAGTAAATTTTTCAAAAAATAATTTTTTACTGTCGCAAATTTTAAATCCGCCAGGGATTGCCTTTTATATAGTAATTTTTTCAAAAAATAAGTTTTTACTGTCGCAAATTTTAATTGCGCCAGGGATTGCCTTTTCTATAGTAAATTTTTCAAAAAATAATTTTTTACTGTCGCAAATTTTAAATACGCCAGGGATTGCCTCTTCTATAGTAAATTTTGCAAAAAATAATTTTTTACTGTCGCAAATTTTAATTGCGCCAGGGATTGCATTTTCTATAGTAAATTATTCAAAAAATAATTTTTTACTGTCGCAAATTTTAATTGCGCCAGGGATTGCCTTTTCTACAGTCAATTTTTCAAAACTTAACTTTATACTGTCGCAAATTTTAAATACGCCAGGGATTGCCTTTTCTACAGTAAATTTTTCCAAAAATAATTTTTTACTGTCGCAAATTTTAATTACGCCAGGGATTACCTTTTCTATAGTAAATTTTTAAAAAATAATTTTCTACTGTCGCAAATTTTAATTGCGCCAGGGATTGCCTTTTCTATAGTAAATTATTCACAAATTAATTTTTTACTGTCGCAAATTTTAATTGCGCCAGGGATTGCCTTTTATATAGTAAATTATTCAAAAAATAATTTTTTACTGTCGCAAATTTTAATTGCGCCAGGGATTGCCTTTTATATAGTAAATTATTCAAAAAATAATTTTTTACTCTCGCAAATTTTAATTGCGCCAGGGATTGCCTTTTCTACAGTAAATTTTTCAAAAAATTATTTTTTACTGTCGCAAATTTTAATTACGCCAGGGATTGCCTTTTCTATAGTAAATTGTTCAAAAAATAATTTTTTACTGTCGCAAATTTTAAATCCGCCAGGGATTGCCTTTTATATAGTAATTTTTTCAAAAAATAATTTTTTACTGTCGCAAATTTTAATTGCGCCAGGGATTGCCTTTTCTATAGTAAATTTTTCAAAAAATAATTTTTTACTGTCGCAAATTTTAAATACGCCAGGGATTGCCTCTTCTATAGTAAATTTTGCAAAAAATAATTTTTTACTGTCGCAAATTTTAATTGCGCCAGGGATTGCATTTTCTATAGTAAATTATTCAAAAAATAATTTTTTACTGTCGCAAATTTTAATTGCGCCAGGGATTGCCTTTTCTATAGTAAATTATTCAAAAAATAATTTTTTACTGTCGCAAATTTTAATTGCGCCAGGGATTGCCTTTTCTACAGTAAATGTTTCAAAAAATAATTTTTTACTGTCGCAAATTTTAAATACGCCATGGATTGGCTTTTCTATAGTAAATTTTTCAAAAACTAATTTTCTACTGTCGCAAATTTTAATTGCGCCAGGGATTGCCTTTTCTATAGTAAATTATTCAAAAAATTATTTTTTACTGTCGCAAATTTTAATTGCGCCAGGGATTGCCTTTTCTACAGTAAATGTTTCAAAAAATAATTTTTTACTGTCGCAAATTTTAAATACGCCATGGATTGGCTTTTCTATAGTAAATTTTTCAAAAACTAATTTTCTACTGTCGCAAATTTTAATTGCGCCAGGGATTGCCTTTTCTATAGTAAATTATTCAAAAAATTATTTTTTACTGTCGCAAATTTTAATTGCGCCAGGGATTGCCTTTTCTACAGTAAATTTTTCAAAAAATAATTTTCTACTATCGCAAATTTTAATTGCGCCAAGGATTGCCTTTTCTATAGTAAATTATTCAAAAAATAATTTTTTACTGTCGCAAATTTTAATTGCGCCAGGGATTGCCTTTTCTACAGTAAATTTTTCAAAAAATAATTTTCTACTGTCGCAAATTTTAATTGCGCCAGGGATTGCCTTTTCTACAGTAAATTTTTCAAAAAATAATTTTCTACTGTCGCAAATTTTAATTGCGCCAGCGATTGCCTTTTCTACAGTAAATTTTTCAAAAAATTATTTTTTACTGTCGCAAATTTTAATTTCGCCAGGGATTGCCTTTTCTACAGTAAATTTTTCAAAAAATAATTTTTTACTGTCGCAAATTTTAAATACGCCAGGGATTGCCTTTTCTATAGTAAATTATTCAAAAAATAATTTTTTACTGTCGCAAATTTTAATTGCGCCAGGGATTGCCTTTTATTTGGTAAATTATTCAAAAAATAATTTTTTACTGTCGCAAATTTAAATTGCGCCAGGGATTGCCTTTTCTACAGTAAATTTTTGAAAAATTAATTTTATACTGTCGCAAATTTTAATTACACCAGGGATTGCCTTTTCTATAGTAAATTTTTCAAAAAATAATTTTTTACTGTCGCAAATTTTAAATACGCCAGGGATTGCCTTTTCTGTAGTAAATTTTTCAAAAAATAATTTTTTACTGTCGCAAATTTTAATTGCGCCAGGGATTGCCTTTTCTATAGTAAATTATTCACAAATTAATTTTTTACTGTCGCAAATTTTAAATCCGCCAGGGATTGCCTTTTCTATAGTAAATTTTTCCAAAAATAATTTTCTACTGTCGCAAATTTTAATTGCGCCAGGGATTGCCTTTTCTATAGTAAATTATTCAAAAAATAATTTTTTACTGTCGCAAATTTTAATTGCGCCAGGGATTGCCTATTCTACAGTAAATGTTTCAAAAAATAATTTTTTACTGTCGCAAATTTTAAATACGCCATGGATTGGCTTTTCTATAGTAAATTTTTCAAAAACTAATTTTCTACTGTCGCAAATTTTAATTGCGCCAGGGATTGCCTTTTCTATAGTAAATTATTCAAAAAATTATTTTTTACTGTCGCAAATTTTAATTGCGCCAGGGATTGCCTTTTCTACAGTAAATTTTTCAAAAAATAATTTTCTACTATCGCAAATTTTAATTGCGCCAAGGATTGCCTTTTCTATAGTAAATTATTCAAAAAATAATTTTTTACTGTCGCAAATTTTAATTGCGCCAGGGATTGCCTTTTCTACAGTAAATGTTTCAAAAAATAATTTTTTACTGTCGCAAATTTTAAATACGCCATGGATTGGCTTTTCTATAGTAAATTTTTCAAAAACTAATTTTCTACTGTCGCAAATTTTAATTGCGCCAGGGATTGCCTTTTCTATAGTAAATTATTCAAAAAATTATTTTTTACTGTCGCAAATTTTAATTGCGCCAGGGATTGCCTTTTCTACAGTAAATTTTTCAAAAAATAATTTTCTACTATCCCAAATTTTAATTGCGCCAAGGATTGCCTTTTCTATAGTAAATTATTCAAAAAATAATTTTTTACTGTCGCAAATTTTAATTGCGCCAGGGATTGCCTTTTCTACAGTAAATTTTTCAAAAAATAATTTTCTACTGTCGCAAATTTTAATTGCGCCAGGGATTGCCTTTTCTACAGTAAATTTTTCAAAAAATAATTTTCTACTGTCGCAAATTTTAAATACGCCATGGATTGGCTTTTCTATAGTAAATTTTTCAAAAACTAATTTTCTACTGTCGCAAATTTTAATTTCGCCAGGGATTGCCTTTTCTACAGTAAATTTTTCAAAAAATAATTTTTCACTGTCGCAAATTTTAAATACGCCAGGGATTGCCTTTTCTATAGTAAATGATTCAAAAAATAATTTTTTACTGTCGCAAATTTTAATTGCGCCAGGCATTGCCTTTTCTATAGTAAATTTTTCAAAATTTAATTTTATACTGTCGCAAATTTTAATTGCGGCAGGGATTGCCTTTTCTACAGTAAATTTTTCAAAAAATAATTTTTTACTGTCGCAAGTTTTAATTACGCCAGGGATTGCCTTTTCTATAGTAAATTTTTCAAAAATTAATTTTTTACTGTCGCAAATTTTAAATACTCCAGGGATTGCCTTTTCTTTAGTAAATTTTTCGAAAAATAATTGTCTACTGTCGCAAATTTTAATTGCGCCAGGGATTGCCTTTTCTATAGTAAATTTTTCAAAAATTAATTTTTTATTGTCGCAAATTTTAATTGCGCCAGGGATTGCCTTTTCTATAGTAAATTATTCACAAATTAATTTTTTTCTGTCGCAAGTTTTAATTAATTAATTTCTACAGTAAATTTTTCACAAATTAATTTTTTACTGTCGCAAATTTTAATTACGCCAGGGATTACCTTTTCTACAGTAAATTTTTCAAAAAATAATTTTTTCCTGTCGCAAATTTTAATTACGCCATGGATTGCCTTTTCTATAGTAAATTTTTCAAAAAATAATTTTTTCCTGTCGCAAATTTTAATTACGCCCGGGGTTGCTTTTCTATAGTAAATTATTCAAAAACTAATTTTTTACTGTCGCAAAATTTAATTACGCGAGGCATTGCCTTTTCTACAGTAAATTTTTCAAAAAATAATTTTTTACTGTCGCAAATTTTAAATCCGCCAGGGATTGCCTTTTCTATAGTAAATTATTCAAAAAATAATTTTTTACTGTTGCAAATTTTAGTTGCGCCAGGGATTGCCCTTTCTACAGTAAATTTTTCAAAAAATAATTTTTTACTGTCGCAAATTTAATTGCGCCAGGGATTGCCTCTTCTATAGTAAATTTTGCAAAAAATAATTTTTTACTCTCGCAAATTTTAATTGCGCCTGGGATTGCCTTTTCTATAGTAAATTTTTCACAAATTAATTTTTTACTGTCGCAAATTTTAAATACGCCAGGGATTGCCATTTCTATATTAAATTTTTCAAAAATTAATTTTATACTGTCTCAAATTTTAAATACACCAGGGATTGCCTCTTCTATAGTAAATTTTGCAAAAAATAATTTTTTACTGTCGCAAATTTTAATTACGCCAGTGATTTCCTTTGCTACAGTAAATTTTTCAAAAAATAATTTTTTACTGTCGCAAATTTTAAATACGCCAGGGATTGCCTTTTCTATAATAAATTATTCAAAAAATAATTTTTTACTGTCGCAAATTTTAATTGCGTCAGGGATTGCCTTTTCTACAGTAAATTTTTCAAAAAATAATTTTCTACTGTCGCAAATTTTAATTCCGCCAGGGATTGCCTTTTCTACAGTAAATTTTTCAAAAAATAATTTTTTACTTTGGAAAATTTTAATTGTGCCAGGGATTGCCTTTTCTACAGTAAATTTTTCAAAAAATAATATTTTACTGTCGCAAATTTTAATTGCGCCAGGGATTGCCTTTCCTATAGTAAATTTTTCACAAATTAATTTTATACTGTCGCAAATTTTAAATACGCCAGGGATTGCCTCTTCTATTGTAAATTATTCAAAAAATAATTTTTTACTGTCACAAATTTTAATTACGCCAGGGATTGCCTTTTCTACAGTAAGTTTTTCACAAATTAATTTTATACTGTCGCAATTATTAAATACGCCAGGGATTGCCTCTTCTATAGTAAATTATTCAAAAAATAATTTTTACTGTGGCAAATTTTAATTGCGCCAGGGATTGCCTTTTCTATAGTAAATTTTTCAAAAATTAATTTTTTACTGTCGCAAATTTTAATTGCGCCAGGGATTGCCTTTTCTATAGTAAATTTTTCAAAAAATAATTTTTTACTGTCGCAAATTTTAATTGCGCCAGGGATTGCCTTTCTACAGTAAATTTTACAAAAATAATTTTTTACTGTCGCAAATTTTAATTGCGCCAGGGATTGCCTTTTCTATAGTAAATTTTGCAAAAAAATAATTTTTTACTGTTGCAAATTTGAATTACGCCAGGGATTACCTTTTCTACAGTAAATTTTTCAAAAAATAATTTTTTACTGTAGCAAATTTTAATTGCGCCAGGGATTGCCTTTTCTACAGTAAATTTTACAAAAACTAATTTTTTATTGTCGCAAATTTTAATTGCGCCAGGGATTGCCTTTTCTATAGTAAATTTTGCAAAAAATAATTTTTTACTGTCGCAAATTTTAATTACGCCAGGGATTGTCTATTCTACAGTAAATTTTTCAAAAAATAATTTTTTACTGTCACAAATTTTAATTTCGCCAGGGATTGCCTTTTCTACAGTAAATTTTTCAAAAATTAATTTTCTACTGTCGCAAATTTTAATTGCGCCAGGGATTGCCTTTTCTATAGTAAATTTTTCAAAAAATAATTTTTTACTGTCGCAAATTTTAATTGCGCCAGGGATTGCCTTTTCTATAGTAAATTTTGCAAAAAAATAATTTTTTACTGTCGCAAATTTTAATTACGCCAGGGATTGCCTTTTCTACAGTAAATTTTTCAAAAAATAATTTTTTACTGTCGCAAATTTTAATTGCGTCAGGGATTGCCTTTTCTACAGTAAATTTTACAAAAAATAATTTTTTACTGTCGCAAATTTTAATTGCTCCAGGGATTGCCTCTTCTATAGTAAATTTTGCAAAAAATAATTTTTTACTGTCGCAAATTTTAACTACGCCAGGGATTGCCTTTTCTACAGTAATTTTTTCAAAAAATAATTTTTTCCTGTCGCAAATTTTAACTACGCCAGGGATTGCCTTTTCTACAGTAAATTTTTCAAAAATTAATTTTTTACTGTCGCAAATTTTAATTGCGACAGGGATTGCCTTTTCTACAGTAAATTTTACAAAAAATAATTTTTTACTGTCGCAAATTTTAATTGCGCTAGGGATTGCCTTTTCTATAGTAAATTTTGCAAAAAAATAATTTTTTACTGTCGCAAATTTTAATTACGCCAGGGATTGCCTTTTCTACAGTAAATTTTTCAAAAAATAATTTTTTACTGTCGCAAATTTTAATTACGCCAGGGATTGCCTTTTCTACAGTAAATTTTTCAAAAAATAATTTTTTACTGTCGCAAATTTTAATTACGCCAAGGATTGCCTTTTCTACAGTAAATTTTTCAAAAAATAATTTTTTACTGTCGCAAATTTTAATTACGCCAGGGATTGCCTTTTCTACAGTAAATTTTTCAAAAAATAATTTTTTACTATCGCAAATTTTAAATACGCCAGGGATTGCCTTTTCTATAGTAAATTTTTCACAAATTAATTTTATACTGTCGCAAATTTTAAATACGCCAGGGATTGCCTCTTCTATAGTAAATTATTCAAAAAATAATTTTTTACTGTCGCAAATTTTAATTGCGCCAGGGATTGCCTTTTCTATAGTAAATTTTTCACAAATTAATTTTTTACTGTCGCAAATTTTAATTGCGCCAGGGATTGCCTTTTCTATAGTAAATTTTTCAAAAATTAATTTTTTATTGTCACAGATTTTAAATCCGCCAGGGATTGCCTCTTCTATAGTAAATTATTCAAAAAATAATTTTTTACGGTCGCAAATTTTAATTGCGCCAGGGATTGCCTTTTCTATAGTAAATTATTCAAAAAATAATTTTTTACTGTCGCAAATTTTAATTGCGCCAGGCATTGCCTTTTCTATAGTAAATTTTTCAAAAAATAATTTTTTACTGTCGCAAATTTTAACTGCGCCAGGGATTGCCTTTTCTATAGTAAATTATTCAAAAAATAATTTTTTACTGCCGCAAATTTTAATTACGCCAGGGATTGCCTTTTCTACAGTAAATTTTTCACAAATTAATTTTATACTGTCGCAAATTTTAAAATACGCCAGGGATTGCCTCTTCTATAGTAAATGATTCAAAAAATAATTTTTTACTGTCGCAAATTTTAATTGCGCCAGGGATTGCCTTTTCTATAGTAAATTTTTCAAAAATTAATTTTTTACTGTCGCAAATTTTAATTACGCCAGGGATTGCCTTTTCTACAGTAAATTTTTCAAAAATTAATTTTTTACTGTCGCAAATTTTAATTGCGACAGGGATTGCCTTTTCTACAGTAAATTTTACAAAAAATAATGTTTTACTGTCGCAAATATTAATTGTGCAAGGGATTGCCTTTTCTATAGTAAATTTTGCAAAAAAATAATTTTTTACTGTCGCAAATTTTAATTACGCCAGGGATTGCCTTTTCTATAGTAAATTTTTCAAAAAATTATTTTTTACTGTCGCAAATTTTAATTACGCCAGGGATTGCCTTTTCTACAGTAAATTTTTCAAAAAATAATTTTGTACTGTCGCAAATTTTAATTACGCCAGGGATTGCCTTTTCTACAGTAATTTTTTCAAAAAATAATTTTTTACTGTCGCAAATTTTAATTACGCCAGGGATTGCCTTTTCTACAGTAAATTTTTCAAAAAATAATTTTTTACTGTCGCAAATTTTAAATACGCCAGGGATTGCCTTTTCTATAGTAAATTTTTCACAAATTAATTTTATACTGCCGCAAATTTTAAATACGCCAGGGATTGCCTCTTCTATAGTAAATTATTCAAAAAATAATTTTTTACTGTCGCAAATTTTAATTGCGCCAGGGATTGCCTTTTCTATAGTAAATTTTTCACAAATTAATTTTTTACTGTCGCAAATTTTAATTGCGCCAGGGATTGCCATTTCTATATTAAATTTTTCAAAAATTAATTTTTTACTGTCGCAAATTTTAAATCCGCCAGGGATTGCCTTTTCTATAGTAAATTATTCAAAAAATAATTTTTTACTCTGGCAAATTTTAATTGCGCCAGGGATTGCCTTTTCTACAGTAAATTTTACAAAAAATAATTTTTTACTGTCGCAAATTTTAATTGCGCCAGGGATTGCCTCTTCTATAGTAAATTTTTCAAAATTTAATTTTATACTGTCGCAAATTTTAATTGCGCCAGGGATTGCCTTTTCTATAGTAAATTATTCACAAATTAATTTTTTACTGTCGCAAATTTTAAATATGCCAGGGATTGCCTTTTCTACAGTAAATTTTTCAAAAAATAATTTTCTACTGTCGCAAATTTTAATTGCGCCAGGGATTGCCTTTTCTATAGTAAATTTTTCACAAATTAATTTTTTACTGTCGCAAATTTTAAATACGCCAGGGATTGCCATTTCTATAGTAAATTTTTCAAAAATTAATTTTATACTGTCTCAAATTTTAAATACGCCAGGGATTGCCTCTTCTATAGTAAATTTTGCAAAAAATAATTTTTTACTGTCGCAAGTGATTGCCTTTGCTACAGTAAATTTTTCACAAATTAATTTTATACTGTCGCAAATTTTAAATACGCCAGGGATTGCCTCTTCTATAGTAAATTATTCAAAAAATACTTTTTTACTGTCGCAAATTTTAATTGCGCCAGGGATTGCCTTTTCTATAGTAAATTTTTCACAAATTAATTTTTTACTGTCGCAAATTTTAATTCCGCCAGGGATTGCCATTTCTATAGTAAATTTTTCAAAAATTAATTTTTTACTGTCGCAAATTTTAAATCCGCCAGGGATTGCCTTTTCTATAGTAAATTATTCAAAAAATAATTTTTTACTCTCGCAAATTTTAATTGGGCCAGGGATTGACTTTTCTATAGTAAATTATTCAAAAAATAATTTTTTGCTGTCGCAAATTTTAATTGCGCCAGGCATTGCCTTTTCTATAGTAAATTTTTCAAAAAATAATTTTTTACTGTCACAAATTTTAACTGCGCCAGGGATTGCCTTTTCTATAGTAAATTTTTCAAAAAATAATTTTTTACTGTCGCAAATTTTAATTGCGCCAGGGATTGCCTTTTCTATAGTAAATTATTCAAAAAATAATTTTTTACTGTCGCAAATTTTAATTGCGCCAGGGATTGCCTTTCCAACCGTAAATTTTACAAAAAATAATTTTTTACTGTCGCAAATTTTAATTGCGCCAGGGATTGCCTTTTCCATAGTAAATTTTTCAAAAAATAATTTTTTACTGTCGCAAATTTTAATTACGCCAGGGATTGCCTTTTCTACAGTAAATTTTTCACAAATTAATTTTATACTGTCGCAAATTTTAAATACGCCAGGGATTGCCTTTTCTATAGTAAATGATTCAAAAAATAATTTTTTACTGTCGCAAATTTTAATTGCGCCAGGCATTGCCTTTTCTATAGTAAATTTTTCAAAAATTAATTTTTTACTGTCGCAAATTTTAATTGCGCCAGGGATTGCCTTTTCTACAGTAAATTTTACAAAAAATAATTTTTTACTCTCGCAAATTTTAATTGCGCCAGGGATTGCCTTTTCCATAGTAAATTTTTCACAAATTAATTCTATACTGTCGCAAGTTTTAAATACGCCAGGGATTGCCTCTTCTATAGTAAATTTTTCACAAATTAATTTTATACTGTCGCAAATTTTAAATACGCCAGGGATTGACTTTTCTATAGTAAATGATTCAAAAAATAGTTTTTTAATGTCGCAAATTTTAACTGCGCCAGGGATTGCCTTTTCTACAGTAAATTTTACAAAAAATAATGTTTTACTGTCGCAAATTTTAATTGCGCCAGGGATTGCCTTTTCTATAGTAAATTTTGCAAAAAATAATTTTTTACTGTCGCAAATTTTAATTACGCCAGGGATTGCCTTTTCTACAGTAAATTTTTCAAAAAATAATTTTTTACTGTCGCAAATTTTAATTACGCCAGTGATTGCATTTCTACAGTAAATTTTTCAAAAATTAATTTTTTATTGTCGCAAATTTTAATTGCACCAGGGATTGCCTTTTCTACAGTAAATTTTTCAAAAAATAATTTTTTACTCTCGCAAATTTTAATTGCGCCAGGGATTGCCTTTTCTACAGTAAATTTTACAAAAAATAATTTTTTACTGTCGCAAATTTTAATTGCGCCAGGGATTGCCTTTTCTATAGTAAATTTTTTCAAAATTTAATTTTATACTGTCGCAAATTTTAATTGCGCCAGGGATTGCCTTTTCTATAGTAAATTATTCACAAATTAATTTTTTACTGTCGCAAATTTTAAATATGCCAGGGATTGCCTTTTCTACAGTAAATTTTTCCAAAAATAATTTTCTACTGTCGCAAATTTTAATTGCGCCAGGGATTGCCTTTTCTATAGTAAATTTTTCACAAATTAATTTTTTACTGTCGCAAATTTTAAATACGCCAGGGATTGCCATTTCTATAGTAAATTTTTCAAAAATTAATTTTATACTGTCTCAAATTTTAAATACGCCAGGGTTTGCCTCTTCTATAGTAAATTTTGCAAAAAATAATTTTTTACTGTCGCAAGTGATTGCCTTTGCTACAGTAAATTTTTCAGAAAATAATTATTTACTGTCGCAAATTTTAAACACGCCAGGGATTGCCTTTTCTACAGTAAATTTTTCACAAATTAATTTTTTACTGTCGCAAATTTTAATTGCGACAGGGATTGCCTTTTCTACAGTAAATTTTACAAAAAATATTTTTTTACTGTCGCAAATTTTAATTGTGCTAGGGATTGCCTTTTCTATAGTAAATTTTGCAAAAAAATAATTTTTTACTGTCGCAAATTTTAATTACGCCAGGGATTGCCTTTTCTATAGTAAATTTTTCAAAAAATAATTTTTTACTCTCGCAAATTTTAATTACGCCAGGGATTGCCTTTCCAACAGTAAATTTTACAAAAAATAATTTTGTACTGTCGCAAATTTTAATTACGCCAGGGATTGCCTTTTCTACAGTAAATTTTTCAAAAAATAATTTTTTACTGTCGCAAATTTTAATTACGCCAGGGATTGCCTTTTCTACAGTAAATTTTTCAAAAAATAATTTTTTACTGTCGCAAATTTTAAATACGCCAGGGATTGCCTTTTCTATAGTAAATTTTTCACAAATTAATTTTATACTGCCGCAAATTTTAAATACGCCAGGGATTGCCTCTTCTATAGTAAATTATTCAAAAAATAATTTTTTACTGTCGCAAATTTTAATTGCGCCAGGGATTGCCTTTTCTATAGTAAATTTTTCACAAATTAATTTTTTACTGTCGCAAATTTTAATTGCGCCAGGGATTGCCATTTCTATAGTAAATTTTTCAAAAATTAATTTTTTACTGTCGCAAATTTTAAATCCGCCAGGGATTGCCTTTTCTATAGTAAATTATTCAAAAAATAATTTTTTACTCTGGCAAATTTTAATTGCGCCAGGGATTGCCTTTTCTACAGTAAATTTTACAAAAAATAATTTTTTACTGTCGCAAATTTTAATTGCGCCAGGGATTGCCTCTTCTACAGTAAATTTTTCAAAATTTAATTTTATACTGTCGCAAATTTTAATTGCGCCAGGGATTGCCTTTTCTATAGTAAATTATTCACAAATTAATTTTTTACTGTCGCAAATTTTAAATATGCCAGGGATTGCCTTTTCTACAGTAAATTTTTCAAAAAATAATTTTCTACTGTCGCAAATTTTAATTGCGCCAGGGATTGCCTTTTCTATAGTAAATTTTTCAAAAATTAATTTTTTACTGTCGCAAATTTTAAATCCGCCAGGGATTGCCTTTTCTATAGTAAATTATTCAAAAAATAATTTTTTACTCTCGCAAATTTTAATTGGGCCAGGGATTGACTTTTCTATAGTAAATTATTCAAAAAATAATTTTTTGCTGTCGCAAATTTTAATTGGGCCAGGGATTGACTTTTCTATAGTAAATTATTCAAAAAATAATTTTTTGCTGTCGCAAATTTTAATTGCGCCAGGCATTGCCTTTTCTATAGTAAATTTTTCAAAAAATAATTTTTTACTGTCACAAATTTTAACTGCGCCAGGGATTGCCTTTTCTATAGTAAATTTTTCAAAAAATAATTTTTTACTGTCGCAAATTTTAATTGCGCCAGGGATTGCCTTTTCTATAGTAAATTATTCAAAAAATAATTTTTTACTGTCGCAAATTTTAATTGCGCCAGGGATTGCCTTTTCTATAGTAAATTTTTCAAAAAATAATTTTTTACTGTCGCAAATTTTAATTGGGCCAGGGATTGACGTTTCTATAGTAAATTATTCAAAAAATAATTTTTTGCTGTCGCAAATTTTAATTGCGCCAGGCATTGCCTTTTCTATAGTAAATTTTTCAAAAAATAATTTTTTACTGTCACAAATTTTAACTGCGCCAGGGATTGCCTTTTCTATAGTAAATTTTTCAAAAATTAATTTTTTACTGTCGCAAATTTTAAATACGCCAGGGATTGCCATTTCTATAGTAAATTTTTCAAAAATTAATTTTATACTGTCTCAAATTTTAAATACGCCAGGGATTGCCTCTTCTATAGTAAATTTTGCAAAAAATAATTTTTTACTGTCGCAAGTGATTGCCTTTGCTACAGTAAATTTTTCACAAATTAATTTTATACTGTCGCAAATTTTAAATACGCCAGGGATTGCCTCTTCTATAGTAAATTATTCAAAAAATACTTTTTTACTGTCGCAAATTTTAATTGCGCCAGGGATTGCCTTTTCTATAGTAAATTTTTCACAAATTAATTTTTTACTGTCGCAAATTTTAATTGCGCCAGGGATTGCCATTTCTATAGTAAATTTTTCAAAAATTAATTTTTTATTGTCGCAAATTTTAAATCCGCCAGGGATTGCCTTTTCTATAGTAAATTATTCAAAAAATAATTTTTTACTCTCGCAAATTTTAATTGGGCCAGGGATTGACTTTTCTATAGTAAATTATTCAAAAAATAATTTTTTGCTGTCGCAAATTTTAATTGCGCCAGGCATTGCCTTTTCTATAGTAAATTTTTCAAAAAATAATTTTTTACTGTCACAAATTTTAACTGCGCCAGGGATTGCCTTTTCTATAGTAAATTTTTCAAAAAATAATTTTTTACTGTCGCAAATTTTAATTGCGCCAGGGATTGCCTTTTCTATAGTAAATTATTCAAAAAATAATTTTTTACTGTCGCAAATTTTAATTGCGCCAGGGATTGCCTTTCCAACCGTAAATTTTACAAAAAATAATTTTTTACTGTCGCAAATTTTAATTGCGCCAGGGATTGCCTTTTCCATAGTAAATTTTTCAAAAAATAATTTTTTACTGTCGCAAATTTTAATTACGCCAGGGATTGCCTTTTCTACAGTAAATTTTTCACAAATTAATTTTATACTGTCGCAAATTTTAAATACGCCAGGGATTGCCTTTTCTATAGTAAATTTTTCAAAAAATAATTTTTTACTGTCGCAAATTTTAATTGCGCCAGGGATTGCCTTTTCTACAGTAAATTTTTCAAAAAATAATTTTTTACTGTCACAAATTTTAACTGCGCCAGGGATTGCCTTTTCTATAGTAAATTTTTCAAAAATTAATTTTTTACTGTCGCAAATTTTAATTGCGCCAGGGATTGCCTTTTCTACAGTAAATTTTACAAAAAATAATTTTTTACTCTCGCAAATTTTAATTGCGCCAGGGATTGCCTTTTCCATAGTAAATTTTTCACAAATTAATTCTATACTGTCGCAAGTTTTAAATACGCCAGGGATTGCCTCTTCTATAGTAAATTTTTCACAAATTAATTTTATACTGTCGCAAATTTTAAATACGCCAGGGATTGACTTTTCTATAGTAAATGATTCAAAAAATAGTTTTTTAATGTCGCAAATTTTAACTGCGCCAGGGATTGCCTTTTCTACAGTAAATTTTACAAAAAATAATGTTTTACTGTCGCAAATTTTAATTGCGCCAGGGATTGCCTTTTCTATAGTAAATTTTGCAAAAAATAATTTTTTACTGTCGCAAATTTTAATTACGCCAGGGATTGCCTTTTCTACAGTAAATTTTTCAAAAAATAATTTTTTACTGTCGCAAATTTTAATTACGCCAGTGATTGCATTTCTACAGTAAATTTTTCAAAAATTAATTTTTTATTGTCGCAAATTTTAATTGCACCAGGGATTGCCTTTTCTACAGTAAATTTTTCAAAAAATAATTTTTTACTCTCGCAAATTTTAATTGCGCCAGGGATTGCCTTTTCTACAGTAAATTTTACAAAAAATAATTTTTTACTGTCGCAAATTTTAATTGCGCCAGGGATTGCCTTTTCTATAGTAAATTTTTTCAAAATTTAATTTTATACTGTCGCAAATTTTAATTGCGCCAGGGATTGCCTTTTCTATAGTAAATTATTCACAAATTAATTTTTTACTGTCGCAAATTTTAAATATGCCAGGGATTGCCTTTTCTACAGTAAATTTTTCCAAAAATAATTTTCTACTGTCGCAAATTTTAATTGCGCCAGGGATTGCCTTTTCTATAGTAAATTTTTCACAAATTAATTTTTTACTGTCGCAAATTTTAAATACGCCAGGGATTACCATTTCTATAGTAAATTTTTCAAAAATTAATTTTATACTGTCTCAAATTTTAAATACGCCAGGGATTGCCTCTTCTATAGTAAATTTTGCAAAAAATAATTTTTTACTGTCGCAAGTGATTGCCTTTGCTACAGTAAATTTTTCAAAAAATAATTTTTTACTGTCGCAAATTTTAAACACGCCAGGGATTGCCTTTTCTACAGTAAATTTTTCACAAATTAATTTTTTACTGTCGCAAATTTTAATTGCGACAGGGATTGCCTTTTCTACAGTAAATTTTACAAAAAATATTTTTTTACTGTCGCAAATTTTAATTGTGCTAGGGATTGCCTTTTCTATAGTAAATTTTGCAAAAAAATAATTTTTTACTGTCGCAAATTTTAATTACGCCAGGGAATGCCTTTTCTATAGTAAATTTTTCAAAAAATAATTTTTTACTCTCGCAAATTTTAATTACGCCAGGGATTGCCTTTTCTACAGTAAATCTTTCAAAAAATAATTTTGTACTGTCGCAAATTTTAATTACGCCAGGGATTGCCTTTTCTACAGTAAATTTTTCAAAAAATAATTTTTTACTGTCGCAAATTTTAATTACGCCAGGGATTGCCTTTTCTACAGTAAATTTTTCAAAAAATAATTTTTTACTGTCGCAAATTTTAAATACGCCAGGGATTGCCTTTTCTATAGTAAATTTTTCAAAAAATAATTTTTTACTGTCACAAATTTTAACTGCGCCAGGGATTGCCTTTTCTATAGTAAATTTTTCAAAAAATAATTTTTTACTGCCGCAAATTTTAATTGCGCCAGGGATTGCCTTTTCTATAGTAAATTATTCAAAAAATAATTTTTTACTGTCGCAAATTTTAAATGCGCCAGGGATTGCCTTTCCAACCGTAAATTTTACAAAAAATAATTTTTTACTGTCGCAAATTTTAATTACGCCAGGGATTGCCTTTTCTACAGTAAATTTTTCACAAATTAATTTTATACTGTCGCAAATTTTAAATACGCCAGGGATTGCCTTTTCTATAGTAAATGATTCAAAAAATAATTTTTTACTGTCGCAAATTTTAATTGCGCCAGGCATTGCCTTTTCTATAGTAAATTTTTCAAAAATTAATTTTTTACTGTCGCAAATTTTAATTGCGCCAGGGATTGCCTTTTCTACAGTAAATTTTACAAAAAATAATTTTTTACTCTCGCAAATTTTAATTGCGCCAGGGATTGCCTTTTCTATAGTAAATTTTTCACAAATTAATTCTATACTGTCGCAAATTTTAAATACGCCAGGGATTGCCTCTTCTATAGTAAATTATTCAAAAAATAATTTTTTACTGTCTCAAATTTTAATTGCGCCAGGGATTGCCTTTTCTATAGTAAATTTTTCAAAAATTAATTTTTTAACTGTCGCAAATTTTACTTCCGCCAGGGATCGCCTTTTCTACAGTAAATTTTACAATAAATAATTTTTTACTGTCGCAAATTTAATTGCGCCAGGGATTGCCTTTTCTATAGTAAATTTTGCAAAAAAAATAATTTTTAACTGTCGCAAATTTTAATTACGCCAGGAATTGCCTCTTCTACAGTAAATTTTTTCAAAAAATAATTTTTTAATGTCGCAAATTTTAATTGCGCCAGGGATTGCCTTTTCTACAGTAAATTTTACAAAAAATAATGTTTTACTGTCGCAAATTTTAATTGCGCCAGGGATTGCCTTTTCTATAGTAAATTTTGCAAAAAATAATTTTTTACTGTCGCAAATTTTAATTACGCCAGGGATTGCCTTTTCTACAGTAAATTTTTCAAAAAATAATTTTTTACTGTCGCAAATTTTAATTACGCCAGTGATTGCATTTCTACAGTAAATTTTTCAAAAATTAATTTTTATTGTCGCAAATTTTAATTGCACCAGGGATTGCCTTTTCTACAGTAAATTTTTCAAAAAATAATTTTTTACTCTCGCAAATTTTAATTGCGCCAGGGATTGCCTTTTCTATAGTAAATGATTCAAAAATAATTTTTTACTGTCGCAAATTTTAATTGCGCCAGGCATTGCCTTTTCTATAGTAAATTTTTCAAAAATTAATTTTTTACTGTCGCAAATTTTAATTGCGCCAGGGATTGCCTTTTCTACAGTAAATTTTACAAAAAATAATTTTTTACTCTCGCAAATTTTAATTGCGCCAGGGATTGCCTTTTCTATAGTAAATTTTTCACAAATTAATTCTATACTGTCGCAAATTTTAAATACGCCAGGGATTGCCTCTTCTATAGTAATTTTTCACAAATTAATTTTATACTGTCGCAAATTTTAAATACGCCAGGGATTGCCTTTTCTATAGTAAATGATTCAAAAAATAATTTTTTAATGTCGCAAATTTTAATTGCGCCAGGGATTGCCTTTTCTACAGTAAAATTTTACAAAAAATAATGTTTTACTGTCGCAAATTTTAATTGCGCCAGGGATTGCCTTTTCTATAGTAAATTTTGCAAAAAATAATTTTTTACTGTCGCAAATTTTAATTACGCCAGGGATTGCCTTTCTACAGTAAATTTTTCAAAAATAATTTTTTACTGTCGCAAATTTTAATTACGCCAGTGATTGCATTTCTACAGTAAATTTTTCAAAAATTAATTTTTATTGTCGCAAATTTTAATTGCACCAGGGATTGCCTTTTCTACAGTAAATTTTTCAAAAAATAATTTTTTACTCTCGCAAATTTTAATTGCGCCAGGGATTGCCTTTTCTACAGTAAATTTTACAAAAAATAATTTTTTTACTGTCGCAAATTTTAATTGCGCCAGGGATTGCCTTTTCTATAGTAAATTTTTTCAATATTTAATTTTATACTGTCGCAAATTTTAATTGGGCCAGGGATTGCCTTTTCTATAGTAAATTATTCACAAATTAATTTTTTACTGTCGCAAATTTTAAATATGCCAGGGATTGCCTTTTCTACAGTAAATTTTTCAAAAAATAATTTTCTACTGTCGCAAATTTGAATTGCGCCAGGGATTGCCTTTTCTATACTAAATTTTTCACAAATTAATTTTTTACTGTCGCAAATTTTAAATACGCCAGGGATTGCCATTTCTATAGTAAATTTTTCAAAAATTAATTTTATACTGTCTCAAATTTTAAATACGCCAGGGATTGCCTCTTCTATAGTAAATTTTGCAAAAAATAATTTTTTTACTGTCGCAAGTGATTGCCTTTGCTACAGTAAATTTTTCAAAAAATAATTTTTTACTGTCGCAAATTTTAAATACGCCAGGGATTGCCTTTTCTACAGTAAATTTTTCACAAATTAATTTTTTACTGTCGCAATTTTAATTGCGACAGGGATTGCCTTTTCTACAGTAAATTTTACAAAAAATAATTTTTTACTGTCGCAAATTTTAATTGTGCTAGGGATTGCCTTTTCTATAGTAAATTTTGCAAAAAAATAATGTTTTACTGTCGCAAATTTTAATTACGCCAGGGATTGCCTTTTCTATAGTAAATTTTTCACAAATTAATTTTTTACTGTCGCAAATTTTAATTGCTCCAGGGATTGCCATTTCTATAGTAAATTTTTCAAAAATTAATTTTTTACTGTCGCAAATTTTAAATCCGCCAGGATTGCCGTTTCTATAGTAAATTATTCAAAAAATAATTTTTTACTCTCGCAAATTTTAATTGGGCCAGGGATTGCCTTTTCTATAGTAAATTATTCAAAAAATAATTTTTACTGTCGCAAATTTTAATTGCGCCAGGCATTGCCTTTTCTATAGTAAGTTTTTCAAAAAATAATTTTTTACTGTCACAAATTTTAACTGCGCCAGGGATTGCCTTTTCTATAGTAAATTTTTCAAAAAATAATTTTTTACTGTCGCAAATTTTAATTGCGCCAGGGATTGCCTTTTCTATAGTAAATTATTCAAAAAATAATTTTTTACTGTCGCAAATTTTAATTGCGCCAGGGATTGCCTTTCCAACCGTAAATTTTACAAAAAATAATTTTTTTACTGTCGCAAATTTTAATTGCGCCAGGGATTGCCTTTTCCATAGTAAATTTTTCAAAAAATAATTTTTTACTGTCGCAAATTTTAATTACGCCAGGGATTGCCTTTTCTACAGTAAATTTTTCACAAATTAATTTTATACTGTCGCAAATTTTAAATACGCCAGGGATTGCCTTTTCTATAGTAAATGATTCAAAAAATAATTTTTTACTGTCGCAAATTTTAATTGCGCCAGGCATTGCCTTTTCTATTGTAAATTTTTCAAAAATTAATTTTTTATTGTCGCAAATTTTAATTGCGCCAGGGATTGCCTTTTCTACAGTAAATTTTACAAAAAATAATTTTTTACTCTCGCAAATTTTAATTGCGCCAGGGATTGCCTTTTCTATAGTAAATTTTTCACAAATTAATTCTATACTGTCGCAAATTTTAAATACGCCAGGGATTGCCCCTTCTATAGTAAATTATTCAAAAAATAATTTTTTACTGTCGCAAATTTTAATTGCGCCAGGGATTGCCTTTTCTATAGCAAATTTTTCAAAAATTAATTTTTAACTGTCGCAAATTTTACTTGCGCCAGGGATCGCCTTTTCTACAGTAAATTTTACAATAAATAATTTTTTACTGTCGCAAATTTTAATTGCGCCAGGGATTACCTTTTCTATAGTAAATTTTGCAAAAAAAATAATTTTTAACTGTCGCAAATTTTAATTACGCCAGGAATTGCCTCTTCTACAGTAAATTTTTCAAAAAATAATTTTTTAATGTCGCAAATTTTAATTGCGCCAGGGATTGCCTTTTCTACAGTAAATTTTACAAAAATAATGTTTTACTGTCGCAAATTTTAATTGCGCCAGGGATTGCCTTTTCTATAGTAAATTTTGCAAAAAATAATTTTTTACTGTCGCAAATTTTAATTACGCCAGGGATTGCCTTTTCTACAGTAAATTTTTCAAAAAATAATTTTTTACTGTCGCAAATTTTAATTACGCCAGTGATTGCATTTCTACAGTAAATTTTTCAAAAATTAATTTTTTATTGTCGCAAATTTTAATTGCACCAGGGATTGCCTTTTCTACAGTAAATTTTTCAAAAAATAATTTTTTACTCTCGCAAATTTTAATTGCGCCAGGGATTGCCTTTTCTACAGTAAATTTTACAAAAAATAATTTTTTACTGTCGCAAATTTTAATTGCGCCAGGGATTGCCTTTTCTATAGTAAATTTTTCAAAATTTAATTTTATACTGTGGCAAATTTTAATTGCGCCAGGGATTGCCTTTTCTATAGTAAATTATTCACAAATTAATTTTTTACTGTCGCAAATTTTAAATATGCCAGGGATTGCCTTTTCTACAGTAAATTTTTCAAAAAATAATTTTCTACTGTCGCAAATTTTAATTGCGCCAGGGATTGCCTTTTCTATAGTAAATTTTTCACAAATTAATTTTTTACTGTCGCAAATTTTAAATACGCCAGGGATTGCCATTTCTATAGTAAATTTTTCAAAAATTAATTTTATACTGTCTCAAATTTTAAATACGCCAGGGATTGCCTCTTCTATAGTAAATTTTGCAAAAAATAATTTTTTACTGTCGCAAATTTTAATTACGCCAGTGATTGCCTTTGCTACAGTAAATTTTTCAAAAAATAATTTTTTACTGTCGCAAATTTTAAATACGCCAGGGATTGCCTTTTCTATAGTAAATTATTCAAAAAATAATTTTTTACTGTCGCAAATTTTAATTGCGTCAGGGATTGCCTTTTCTACAGTAAATTTTTCAAAAAATAATTTTCTACTGTCGCAAATTTTAATTCCGCCAGGGATTGCCTTTTCTACAGTAAATTTTTCAAAAAATAATTTTTTACTTTCGAAAATTTTAATTGTGCCAGGGATTGCCTTTTCTACAGTAAATTTTTCAAAAAATAATTTTTTACTGTCGCAAATTTTAATTGCGCCAGGGATTGCCTTTCCTATAGTAAATTTTTCACAAATTAATTTTATACTGTCGCAAATTTTAAATACGCCAGGGATTGCCTCTTCTATAGTAAATTATTCAAAAAATAATTTTTTACTGTCGCAAATTTTAATTACGCCAGGGATTGCCTTTTCTACAGTAAATTTTTCACAAATTAATTTTATACTGTCGCAATTTTTAAATACGCCAGGGATTGCCTCTTCTATAGTAAATTATTCAAAAAATAATTTTTACTGTGGCAAATTTTAATTGCGCCAGGGATTGCCTTTTCTATAGTAAATTTTTCAAAAATTAATTTTTTACTGTCGCAAATTTTAATTGCGCCAGGGATTGCCTTTTCTATAGTAAATTTTTCAAAAAATTATTTTTTACTGTCGCAAATTTTAATTGCGCCAGGGATTGCCTTTTCTACAGTAAATTTTACAAAAAATAATTTTTTACTGTCGCAAATTTTAATTGCGCCAGGCATTGCCTTTTCTATAGTAAATTTTGCAAAAAAATAATTTTTTACTGTTGCAAATTTGAATTACGCCAGGGATTACCTTTTCTACAGTAAATTTTTCAAAAAATAATTTTTTACTGTAGCAAATTTTAATTGCGCCAGGGATTGCCTTTTCTACAGTAAATTTTACAAAAACTAATTTTTTATTGTCGCAAATTTTAATTGCGCCAGGGATTGCCTTTTCTATAGTAAATTTTGCAAAAAATAATTTTTTACTGTCGCAAATTTTAATTACGCCAGGGATTGCCTATTCTACAGTAAATTTTTCAAAAAATAATTTTTTACTGTCATAAATTTTAATTTCGCCAGGGATTGCCTTTTCTACAGTAAATTTTTCAAAAATTAATTTTCTACTGTCGCAAATTTTAATTGCGCCAGGGATTGCCTTTTCTATAGTAAATTTTTCAAAAAATAATTTTTTACTGTCGCAAATTTTAATTGCGCCAAGGATTGCCTTTTCTATAGTAAATTTTGCAAAAAAATAATTTTTTACTGTCGCAAATTTTAATTACGCCAGGGATTGCCTTTTCTACAGTAAATTTTTCAAAAAATAATTTTTTACTGTCGCAAATTTTAATTGCGTCAGGGATTGCCTTTTCTACAGTAAATTTTACAAAAAATAATTTTTTACTGTCGCAAATTTTAATTGCTCCAGGGATTGCCTCTTCTATAGTAAATTTTGCAAAAAATAATTTTTTACTGTCGCAAATTTTAACTACGCCAGGGATTGCCTTTTCTACAGTAATTTTTTCAAAAAATAATTTTTTCCTGTCGCAAATTTTAATTACGCCAGGGATTGCCTTTTCTACAGTAAATTTTTCAAAAATTGATTTTTTACTGTCGCAAATTTTAATTGCGACAGGGATTGCCTTTTCTACAGTAAATTTTACAAAAAATAATTTTTTACTGTCGCAAATTTTAATTGCGCTAGGGATTGCCTTTTCTATAGTAAATTTTGCAAAAAAATAATTTTTTACTGTCGCAAATTTTAATTACGCCAGGGATTGACTTGTCTACAGTAAATTTTTCAAAAAATAATTTTTTACTGTCGCAAATTTTAATTACGCCAGGGATTGCCTTTTCTACAGTAAATTTTTCAAAAAATAATTTTTTACTGTCGCAAATTTTAATTACGCCAGGGATTGCCTTATCTACAGTAAATTTTTCAAAAAATAATTTTTTACTGTCGCAAATTTTAATTACGCCAGGGATTGCCTTTTCTACAGTAAATTTTTCAAAAAATAATTTTTTACTGTCGCAAATTTTAAATACGCCAGGGATTGCCTTTTCTATAGTAAATTTTTCACAAATTAATTTTATACTGTCGCAAATTTTAAATACGCCAGGGATTGCCTCTTCTATAGTAAATTATTCAAAAAATAATTTTTTACTGTCGCAAATTTTAATTGCGCCAGGGATTGCCTTTTCTATAGTAAATTTTTCACAAATTAATTTTTTACTGTCGCAAATTTTAATTGCGCCAGGGATTGCCTTTTCTATAGTAAATTTTTCAAAAATTAATTTTTTATTGTCGCAAATTTTAAATCCGCCAGGGATTGCCTTTTCTATAGTAAATTATTCAAAAAATTATTTTTTACTTTCGCAAATTTTAATTGCGCCAGGGATTGCCTTTTCTATAGTAAATTATTCAAAAAATAATTTTTTACTGTCGCAAATTTTAATTGCGCCAGGCATTGCCTTTTCTATAGTAAATTTTTCAAAAAATAATTTTATACTGTCGCAAATTTTAACTGCGCCAGGGATTGCCTTTTCTATAGTAAATTATTCAAAAATAATTTTTTACTGTCGCAAATTTTAATTGCGCCAGGGATTGCCTCTCCAACAGTAAATTTTACAAAAAATAATTTTTTACTGTCGCAAATTTTAATTGCGCCAAGGATTGCCTTTTCTATAGTAAATTTTTCAAAAAATAATTTTTTACTGTCGCAAATTTTAATTGCGCCAGGGATTGCCTTTTCTATAGTAAATTAATCAAAAAATAATTTTTTACTGTCGCAAATTTTAATTGCGCCAGGGATTGCCTTTCCAACAGTAAATTTTACAAAAAATAATTTTTTACTGTCGCAAATTTTAATTGCGCCAGGGATTGCCTTTTCCATAGTAAATTTTTCAAAAAATAATTTTTTACTGTCGCAAATTTTAATTACGCCAGGGATTGCCTTTTCTACAGTAAACTTTTCACAAATTAATTTTATACTGTCGCAAATTTTAAATACGCCAGGTATTGCCTCTTCTATAGTAAATGATTCAAAAAATAATTTTTTACTGTCGCATATTTTAATTGCGCCAGGGATTGCCTTTTCTATAGTAAATTTTTCAAAAATTAATTTTTTACTGTCGCAAATTTTAATTACGCCAGGGATTGCCTTTTCTACAGTAAATTTTTCAAAAATTAATTTTTTACTGTCGCAAATTTTAATTGCGACAGGGATTGCCTTTTCTACAGTAAATTTTACAAAAAATAATTTTTTACTGTCGCAAATTTTAATTGTGCTAGGGATTGCCTTTTCTATAGTAAATTTTGCAAAAAAATAATTTTTTACTGTCGCAAATTTTAATTACGCCAGGGATTGTCTTTTCTATAGTAAATTTTTCAAAAAATAATTTTTTACTGTCGCAAATTTTAATTACGCCAGGGATTGCCTTTTCTACAGTAAATTTTTCAAAAAATAATTTTGTACTGTCGCAAATTTTAATTACGCCAGGGATTGCCTTTTCTACAGTAAATTTTTCAAAAAATAATTTTTTACTGTCGCAAATTTTAATTACGCCAGGGATTGCCTTTTCTACAGTAAATTTTTCAAAAAATAATTTTTTACTGTCGCAAATTTTAAATACGCCAGGGATTGCCTTTTCTATAGTAAATTTTTCACAAATTAATTTTATACTGTCGCAAATTTTAAATACGCCAGGGATTGCCTCTTCTATAGTAAATTATTCAAAAAATAATTTTTTACTGTCGCAAATTTTAATTGCGCCAGGGATTGCCTTTTCTATAGTAAATTTTTCACAAATTAATTTTTTACTGTCGCAAATTTTAATTGCGCCAGGGATTGCCATTTGTATAGTAAATTTTTCAAAAATTAACTTTTTACTGTCGCAAATTTTAAATCCGCCAGGGATTGCCTTTTCTATAGTAAATTATTCAAAAAATAATTTTTTACTCTCGCAAATTTTAATTGGGCCAGGGATTGCCTTTTCTATAGTAAATTATTCAAAAAATAATTTTTTACTGTCGCAAATTTTAATTGCGCCAGGCATTGCCTTTTCTATAGTAAATTTTTCAAAAAATAATTTTTTACTGTCACAAATTTTAACTGCGCCAGGGATTGCCTTTTCTATAGTAAATTTTTCAAAAAATAATTTTTTACTGTCGCAAATTTTAATTGCGCCAGGGATTGCCTTTTCTATAGTAAATTATTCAAAAAATAATTTTTTACTGTCGCAAATTTTAATTGCGCCAGGGATTGCCTTTCCAACCGTAAATTTTACAAAAATTAATTTTTTACTGTCGCAAATTTTAATTGCGCCAGGGATTGCCTTTTCCATAGTAAATTTTGCAAAAATTAATTTTTTACTGTCGCAAATTTTAATTACGCCAGGGATTGCCTTTTCTACAGTAAATTTTTCAAAAAATAATTTTTTACTGTCGCAAATTTTAATTACGCCAGTGATTGCATTTCTACAGTAAATTTTTCAAAAATTAATTTTTTATTGTCGCAAATTTTAATTGCACCAGGGATTGCCTTTTCTACAGTAAATTTTTCAAAAAATAATTTTTTACTCTCGCAAATTTTAATTGCACCAGGGATTGCCTTTTCTACAGTAAATTTTACAAAAAATAATTTTTTACTGTCGCAAATTTTAATTGCGCCAGGGATTGCCTTTTCTATAGTAAATTTTTCAAAATTTAATTTTATACTGTCGCAAATTTTAATTGCGCCAGGGATTGCCTTTTCTATTGCCTTTTCTATAGTAAATTATTCACAAATTAATTTTTTACTGTCGCAAATTTTAAATATGCCAGGGATTGCCTTTTCTACTGAAATTTTTTCAAAAAATAATTTTCTACTGTCGCAAATTTTAATTGCGCCAGGGATTGCCTTTTCTATAGTAAATTTTTCACAAATAAATTTTATACTGTCGCAAATTTTAAATACGCCAGGGATTGCCTCTTCTATAGTAAATTATTCAAAAAATAATTTTTTACTGTCGCAAATTTTAATTGCGCCAGGGATTGCCTTTTCTATAGTAAATTTTTCAAAAATTAATTTTTAACTGTCGCAAATTTTACTTGCGCCAGGGATTGCCTTTTCTATAGTAAATTTTACAATAAATAATTTTTTACTGTCGCAAATTTTAATTGCGCCAGGGATTGCCTTTTCTTTGGTAAATTTTGCAAAAAAATAATTTTTTACTGTCGCAAATTTTAATTACGCCAGGAATTGCCTTTTCTACAGTAAATTTTTCAAAAAATAATTTTTTAATGTCGCAAATTTTAATTGCGCCAGGGATTGCCTTTTCTACAGTAAATTTTACAAAAAAAAATGTTTTACTGTCGCAAATTTTAATTACGCCAGGGATTGCCTTTTCTACAGTAAATTTTTCAAAAAATAATTTTTTACTGTCGCAAATTTTAATTGCGCCAGGGATTGCCTTTTCTATAGTAAATTTTTCAAAAAATAATTTTCTACTGTCGCAAATTTTAATTGCACCAGGGATTGCCTTTTCTATAGTAAATTTTTCAAAAATAATTTTTTTATTGTCGCACATTTTAATTGCGCCAGGGATTGCCTATTCTATAGTAAATTATTCACAAATTAATTTTTTACTGTCGCAAGTTTTAATTGCGCCAGGGATTGCCTATTCTACAGTAAATTTTTCACAAATTAATTTTTTACTGTCGCAAATTTTAATTACGCCAGGGATTGCCTTTTCTACAGTAAATTTTTCAAAAAATTATTTTTTACTGTCGCAAATTTTAATTGCGCCAGGGATTGCCTTTTCTATAGTAAATTTTACAAAAAAATAATTTTTTACTGTCGCAAATTTTAATTACGCCAGGGATTGCCTTTTCTACAGTAAATTTTTCAAAAAATAATTTTTTACTGTCGCAAATTTTAACTGCGCCAGGGATTTCCTTTTCTACAGTAAATTTTACAAAAAATAATTTTTTACTGTCGCAAATTTTAATTGCGCTAGGGATTGCCTTTTCTATAGTAAATTTTACAAAAAAATAATTTTTCACTGTCGCAAATTTTAGTTACGCCAGGGATTGCCTTTTCTATAGTAAATTTTTCAAAAAATAATTTTTTACTGTCGCAAATTTTAATTGCGCCAGGGATTTCCTTTTCTATAGTAAATTTTTCACAAATTAATTTTTTACTGTCGCAAATTTTAATTGCTCCAGGGATTGCCATTTCTACAGTAAATTTTTCAAAAATTAATTTTTTACTGTCGCAAATTTTAAATCCGCCAGGGATTGCCGTTTCTATAGTAAATTATTCAAAAAATAATTTTTTACTCTCGCAAATTTTAATTGGGCCAGGGATTGCCTTTTCTATAGTAAATTATTCAAAAAATAATTTTTACTGTCGCAAATTTTAATTGCGCCAGGCATTGCCTTTTCTATAGTAAATTTTTCAAAAAAATAATTTTTTACTGTCACAAATTTTAACTGCGCCAGGGATTGCCTTTTCTATAGTAAATTTTTCAAAAAATAATTTTTTACTGTCGCAAATTTTAATTGCGCCAGGGATTGCCTTTTCTATAGTAAATTATTCAAAAAATAATTTTTTACTGTCGCAAATTTTAATTGCGCCAGGGATTGCCTTTTCTATAGTAAATTATTCAAAAAATAATTTTTTACTGTCGCAAATTTTAATTGCGCCAGGGATTGCCTTTCCAACCGTAAATTTTACAAAAAATAATTTTTTACTGTCGCAAATTTTAATTGCGCCAGGGATTGCCTTTTCCATAGTAAATTTTTCAAAAAATAATTTTTTACTGTCGCAAATTTTAATTACGCCAGGGATTGCCTTTTCTACAGTAAATTTTTCACAAATTAATTTTATACTGTCGCAAATTTTAAATACGCCAGGGATTGCCTTTTCTACAGTAAATTTTTCAAAAAATAATTTTTTACTGTCGCAAATTTTAATTGCGCCAGGGATTTCCTTTTCTATAGTAAATTTTTCACAAATTAATTTTTTACTGTCGCAAATTTTAATTGCTCCAGGGATTGCCATTTCTATAGTAAATTTTTCAAAAATTAATTTTTTACTGTCGCAAATTTTAAATCCGCCAGGGATTGCCGTTTCTATAGTAAATTATTCAAAAAATAATTTTTTACTCTCGCAAATTTTAATTGGGCCAGGGATTGCCTTTTCTATAGTAAATTATTCAAAAAATAATTTTTACTGTCGCAAATTTTAATTGCGCCAGGCATTGCCTTTTCTATAGTAAATTTTTCAAAAAATAATTTTTTACTGTCACAAATTTTAACTGCGCCAGGGATTGCCTTTTCTATAGTAAATTTTTCAAAAAATAATTTTTTACTGTCGCAAATTTTAATTGCGCCAGGGATTGCCTTTTCTATAGTAAATTATTCAAAAAATAATTTTTTACTGTCGCAAAATTTAATTGCGCCAGGGATTGCCTTTCCAACCGTAAATTTTACAAAAAATTATTTTTTACTGTCGCAAATTTTAATTGCGCCAGGGATTGCCTTTTCCATAGTAAATTTTTCAAAAAATAATTTTTTACTGTCGCAAATTTTAATTACGCCAGGGATTGCCTTTTCTACAGTAAATTTTTCACAAATTAATTTTATACTGTCGCAAATTTTAAATACGCCAGGGATTGCCTTTTCTATAGTAAATGATTCAAAAAATAATTTTTTACTGTCGCAAATTTTAATTGCGCCAGGCATTGCCTTTTCTATAGTAAATTTTTGAAAAATTAATTTTTTATTGTCGCAAATTTTAATTGCGCCAGGGATTGCCTTTTCTACAGTAAATTTTACAAAAAATAATTTTTTACTCTCGCAAATTTTAATTGCGCCAGGGATTGCCTTTTCTATAGTAAATTTTTCACAAATTAATTCTATACTGTCGCAAATTTTAAATACGCCAGGGATTGCCTCTTCTATAGTAAATTATTCAAAAAATAATTTTTTACTGTCGCAAATTTTAATTGCGCCAGGGATTGCCTTTTCTATAGCAAATTTTTCAAAAATTAATTTTTAACTGTCGCAAATTTTACTTGCGCCAGGGATCGCCTTTTCTACAGTAAATTTTACAATAAATAATTTTTTACTGTCGCAAATTTTAATTGCGCCAGGGATTGCCTTTTCTATAGTAAATTTTGCAAAAAAAATAATTTTTAACTGTCGCAAATTTTAATTACGCCAGGAATTGCCTCTTCTACAGTAAATTTTTCAAAAAATAATTTTTTAATGTCGCAAATTTTAATTGCGCCAGGGATTGCCTTTTCTACAGTAAATTTTACAAAAATAATGTTTTACTGTCGCAAATTTTAATTGCGCCAGGGATTGCCTTTTCTATAGTAAATTTTGCAAAAAATAATTTTTTACTGTCGCAAATTTTAATTACGCCAGGGATTGCCTTTTCTACAGTAAATTTTTCAAAAAATAATTTTTTACTGTCGCAAATTTTAATTACGCCAGTGATTGCATTTCTACAGTAAATTTTTCAAAAATTAATTTTTTATTGTCGCAAATTTTAATTGCACCAGGGATTGCCTTTTCTACAGTAAATTTTTCAAAAAATAATTTTTTACTCTCGCAAATTTTAATTGCGCCAGGGATTGCCTTTTCTACAGTAAATTTTACAAAAAATAATTTTTTACTGTCGCAAATTTTAATTGCGCCAGGGATTGCCTTTTCCATAGTAAATTTTTCAAAATTTAATTTTATACTGTGGCAAATTTTAATTGCGCCAGGGATTGCCTTTTCTATAGTAAATTATTCACAAATTAATTTTTTACTGTCGCAAATTTTAAATATGCCAGGGATTGCCTTTTCTACAGTAAATTTTTCAAAAAATAATTTTCTACTGTCGCAAATTTTAATTGCGCCAGGGATTGCCTTTTCTATAGTAAATTTTTCACAAATTAATTTTTTACTGTCGCAAATTTTAAATACGCCAGGGATTGCCATTTCTATAGTAAATTTTTCAAAAATTAATTTTATACTGTCTCAAATTTTAAATACGCCAGGGATTGCCTCTTCTATAGTAAATTTTGCAAAAAATACTTTTTTACTGTCGCAAATTTTAATTACGCCAGTGATTGCCTTTGCTACAGTAAATTTTTCAAAAAATAATTTTTTACTGTCGCAAATTTTAAATACGCCAGGGATTGCCTTTTCTATAGTAAATTATTCAAAAAATAATTTTTTACTGTCGCAAATTTTAATTGCGTCAGGGATTGGCTTTTCTACAGTAAATTTTTCAAAAAATAATTTTCTACTGTCGCAAATTTTAATTCCGCCAGGGATTGCCTTTTCTACAGTAAATTTTTCAAAAAATAATTTTTTACTTTCGAAAATTTTAATTGTGCCAGGGATTGCCTTTTCTACAGTAAATTTTTCAAAAAATAATTTTTTACTGTCGCAAATTTTAATTGCGCCAGGGATTGCCTTTCCTATAGTAAATTTTTCACAAATTAATTTTATACTGTCGCAAATTTTAAATACGCCAGGGATTGCCTCTTCTATAGTAAATTATTCAAAAAATAATTTTTTACTGTCGCAAATTTTAATTACGCCAGGGATTGCCTTTTCTACAGTAAATTTTTCACAAATTAATTTTATACTGTCGCAATTTTTAAATACGCCAGGGATTGCCTCTTCTATAGTAAATTATTCAAAAAATAATTTTTACTGTGGCAAATTTTAATTGCGCCAGGGATTGCCTTTTCTATAGTAAATTTTTCAAAAATTAATTTTTTACTGTCGCAAATTTTAATTGCGCCAGGGATTGCCTTTTCTATAGTAAATTTTTCAAAAAATAATTTTTTACTGTCGCAAATTTTAATTGCGCCAGGGATTGCCTTTTCTACAGTAAATTTTACAAAAAATAATTTTTTACTGTCGCAAATTTTAATTGCGCCAGGCATTGCCTTTTCTATAGTAAATTTTGCAAAAAAATAATTTTTTACTGTTGCAAATTTGAATTACGCCAGGGATTACCTTTTCTACAGTAAATTTTTCAAAAAATAATTTTTTACTGTAGCAAATTTTAATTGCGCCAGGGATTGCCTTTTCTACAGTAAATTTTACAAAAACTAATTTTTTATTGTCGCAAATTTTAATTGCGCCAGGGATTGCCTTTTCTATAGTAAATTTTGCAAAAAATAATTTTTTACTGTCGCAAATTTTAATTACGCCAGGGATTGCCTATTCTACAGTAAATTTTTCAAAAAATAATTTTTTACTGTCACAAATTTTAATTTCGCCAGGGATTGCCTTTTCTACAGTAAATTTTTCAAAAATTAATTTTCTACTGTCGCAAATTTTAATTGCGCCAGGGATTGCCTTTTCTATAGTAAATTTTTCAAAAAATAATTTTTTAATGTCGCAAATTTTAATTGCGCCAGGGATTGCCTTTTCTATAGTAAATTTTGCAAAAAAATAATTTTTTACTGTCGCAAATTTTAATTACGCCAGGGATTGCCTTTTCTACAGTAAATTTTTCAAAAAATAATTTTTTACTGTCGCAAATTTTAATTGCGTCAGGGATTGCCTTTTCTACAGTAAATTTTACAAAAAATAATTTTTTACTGTCGCAAATTTTAATTGCTCCAGGGATTGCCTCTTCTATAGTAAATTTTGCAAAAAATAATTTTTTACTGTCGCAAATTTTAACTACGCCAGGGATTGCCTTTTCTACAGTAATTTTTTCAAAAAATAATTTTTTCCTGTCGCAAATTTTAATTACGCCAGGGATTGCCTTTTCTACAGTAAATTTTTCAAAAATTAATTTTTTACTGTCGCAAATTTTAATTGCGGCAGGGATTGCCTTTTCTACAGTAAATTTTACAAAAAATAATTTTTTACTGTCGCAAATTTTAATTGCGCTAGGGATTGCCTTTTCTATAGTAAATTTTGCAAAAAAATAATTTTTTACTGTCGCAAATTTTAATTACGCCAGGAATTGACTTGTCTACAGTAAATTTTTCAAAAAATAATTTTTTACTGTCGCAAATTTTAATTACGCCAGGGATTGCCTTTTCTACAGTAAATTTTTCAAAAAATAATTTTTTACTGTCGCAAATTTTAATTACGCCAGTGATTGCATTTCTACAGTAAATTTTTCAAAAATTAATTTTTTATTGTCGCAAATTTTAATTGCACCAGGGATTGCCTTTTCTACAGTAAATTTTTCAAAAAATAATTTTTTACTCTCGCAAATTTTAATTGCGCCAGGGATTGCCTTTTCTACAGTAAATTTTACAAAAAATAATTTTTTACTGTCGCAAATTTTAATTGCGCCAGGGATTGCCTTTTCTATAGTAAATTTTTCAAAATTTAATTTTATACTGTGGCAAATTTTAATTGCGCCAGGGATTGCCTTTTCTATAGTAAATTATTCACAAATTAATTTTTTACTGTCGCAAATTTTAAATATGCCAGGGATTGCCTTTTCTACAGTAAATTTTTCAAAAAATAATTTTCTACTGTCGCAAATTTTAATTGCGCCAGGGATTGCCTTTTCTATAGTAAATTTTTCACAAATTAATTTTTTACTGTCGCAAATTTTAAATACGCCAGGGATTGCCATTTCTATAGTAAATTTTTCAAAAATTAATTTTATACTGTCTCAAATTTTAAATACACCAGGGATTGCCTCTTCTATAGTAAATTTTGCAAAAAATACTTTTTTACTGTCGCAAATTTTAATTACGCCAGTGATTGCCTTTGCTACAGTAAATTTTTCAAAAAATAATTTTTTACTGTCGCAAATTTTAAATACGCCAGGGATTGCCTTTTCTATAGTAAATTATTCAAAAAATAATTTTTTACTGTCGCAAATTTTAATTGCGTCAGGGATTGGCTTTTCTACAGTAAATTTTTCAAAAAATAATTTTCTACTGTCGCAAATTTTAATTCCGCCAGGGATTGCCTTTTCTACAGTAAATTTTTCAAAAAATAATTTTTTACTTTCGAAAATTTTAATTGTGCCAGGGATTGCCTTTTCTACAGTAAATTTTTCAAAAAATAATTTTTTACTGTCGCAAATTTTAATTGCGCCAGGGATTGCCTTTCCTATAGTAAATTTTTCACAAATTAATTTTATACTGTCGCAAATTTTAAATACGCCAGGGATTGCCTCTTCTATAGTAAATTATTCAAAAAATAATTTTTTACTGTCGCAAATTTTAATTACGCCAGGGATTGCCTTTTCTACAGTAAATTTTTCACAAATTAATTTTATACTGTCGCAATTTTTAAATACGCCAGGGATTGCCTCTTCTATAGTAAATTATTCAAAAAATAATTTTTACTGTGGCAAATTTTAATTGCGCCAGGGATTGCCTTTTCTATAGTAAATTTTTCAAAAATTAATTTTTTACTGTCGCAAATTTTAATTGCGCCAGGGATTGCCTTTTCTATAGTAAATTTTTCAAAAAATAATTTTTTACTGTCGCAAATTTTAATTGCGCCAGGGATTGCCTTTTCTACAGTAAATTTTACAAAAAATAATTTTTTACTGTCGCAAATTTTAATTGCGCCAGGCATTGCCTTTTCTATAGTAAATTTTGCAAAAAAATAATTTTTTACTGTTGCAAATTTGAATTACGCCAGGGATTACCTTTTCTACAGTAAATTTTTCAAAAAATAATTTTTTACTGTAGCAAATTTTAATTGCGCCAGGGATTGCCTTTTCTACAGTAAATTTTACAAAAACTAATTTTTTATTGTCGCAAATTTTAATTGCGCCAGGGATTGCCTTTTCTATAGTAAATTTTGCAAAAAATAATTTTTTACAGTCGCAAATTTTAATTACGCCAGGGATTGCCTATTCTACAGTAAATTTTTCAAAAAATAATTTTTTACTGTCACAAATTTTAATTTCGCCAGGGATTGCCTTTTCTACAGTAAATTTTTCAAAAATTAATTTTCTACTGTCGCAAATTTTAATTGCGCCAGGGATTGCCTTTTCTATAGTAAATTTTTCAAAAAATAATTTTTTACTGTCGCAAATTTTAATTGCGCCAGGGATTGCCTTTTCTATAGTAAATTTTGCAAAAAAATAATTTTTTACTGTCGCAAATTTTAATTACGCCAGGGATTGCCTTTTCTACAGTAAATTTTTCAAAAAATAATTTTTTACTGTCGCAAATTTTAATTGCGTCAGGGATTGCCTTTTCTACAGTAAATTTTACAAAAAATAATTTTTTACTGTCGCAAATTTTAATTGCTCCAGGGATTGCCTCTTCTATAGTAAATTTTGCAAAAAATAATTTTTTACTGTCGCAAATTTTAACTACGCCAGGGATTGCCTTTTCTACAGTAATTTTTTCAAAAAATAATTTTTTCCTGTCGCAAATTTTAATTACGCCAGGGATTGCCTTTTCTACAGTAAATTTTTCAAAAATTAATTTTTTACTGTCGCAAATTTTAATTGCGGCAGGGATTGCCTTTTCTACAGTAAATTTTACAAAAAATAATTTTTTACTGTCGCAAATTTTAATTGCGCTAGGGATTGCCTTTTCTATAGTAAATTTTGCAAAAAAATAATTTTTTACTGTCGCAAATTTTAATTACGCCAGGGATTGACTTGTCTACAGTAAATTTTTCAAAAAATAATTTTTTACTGTCGCAAATTTTAATTACGCCAGGGATTGCCTTTTCTACAGTAAATTTTTCAAAAAATAATTTTTTACTGTCGCAAATTTTAATTACGCCAGGGATTGCCTTATCTACAGTAAATTTTTCAAAAAATAATTTTTTACTGTCGCAAATTTTAATTACGCCAGGGATTGCCTTTTCTACAGTAAATTTTTCAAAAAATAATTTTTTACTGTCGCAAATTTTAAATACGCCAGGGATTGCCTTTTCTATAGTAAATTTTTCACAAATTAATTTTATACTGTCGCAAATTTTAAATACGCCAGGGATTGCCTCTTCTATAGTAAATTATTCAAAAAATAATTTTTTACTGTCGCAAATTTTAATTGCGCCAGGGATTGCCTTTTCTATAGTAAATTTTTCACAAATTAATTTTTTACTGTCGCAAATTTTAATTGCGCCAGGAATTGCCTTTTCTATAGTAAATTTTTCAAAAATTAATTTTTTATTGTCGCAAATTTTAAATCCGCCAGGGATTGCCTTTTCTATAGTAAATTATTCAAAAAATTATTTTGTACTTTCGCAATTTTAATTGCGCCAGCGATTGCCTTTTCTATAGTAAATTATTCAAAAAATAATTTTTTACTGTCGCAAATTTTAATTGCGCCAGGGATTGCCTTTTCTACAGTAAATTTTTCAAAAAATAATTTTTTACTGTCGCAAATTTTAATTACGCCAGTGATTGCATTTCTACAGTAAATTTTTCAAAAATTAATTTTTTATTGTCGCAAATTTTAATTGCACCAGGGATTGCCTTTTCTACAGTAAATTTTTCAAAAAATAATTTTTTACTCTCGCAAATTTTAATTGCGCCAGGGATTGCCTTTTCTACAGTAAATTTTACAAAAAATAATTTTTTACTGTCGCAAATTTTAATTGCGCCAGGGATTGCCTTTTCTATAGTAAATTTTTCAAAATTTAATTTTATACTGTGGCAAATTTTAATTGCGCCAGGGATTGCCTTTTCTATAGTAAATTATTCACAAATTAATTTTTTACTGTCGCAAATTTTAAATATGCCAGGGATTGCCTTTTCTACAGTAAATTTTTCAAAAAATAATTTTCTACTGTCGCAAATTTTAATTGCGCCAGGGATTGCCTTTTCTATAGTAAATTTTTCACAAATTAATTTTTTACTGTCGCAAATTTTAAATACGCCAGGGATTGCCATTTCTATAGTAAATTTTTCAAAAATTAATTTTATACTGTCTCAAATTTTAATACGCCAGGGATTGCCTCTTCTATAGTAAATTTTGCAAAAAATACTTTTTTACTGTCGCAAATTTTAATTACGCCAGTGATTGCCTTTGCTACAGTAAATTTTTCAAAAAATAATTTTTTACTGTCGCAAATTTTAAATACGCCAGGGATTGCCTTTTCTATAGTAAATTATTCAACAAATAATTTTTTACTGTCGCAAATTTTAATTGCGTCAGGGATTGGCTTTTCTACAGTAAATTTTTCAAAAAATAATTTTCTACTGTCGCAAATTTTAATTCCGCCAGGGATTGCCTTTTCTACAGTAAATTTTTCAAAAAATAATTTTTTACTTTCGAAAATTTTAATTGTGCCAGGGATTGCCTTTTCTACAGTAAATTTTTCAAAAATAATTTTTTACTGTCGCAAATTTTAATTGCGCCAGGGATTGCCTTTCCTATAGTAAATTTTTCACAAAATTAATTTTATACTGTCGCAAATTTTAAATACGCCAGGGATTGCCTCTTCTATAGTAAATTATTCAAAAAATAATTTTTTACTGTCGCAAATTTTAATTACGCCAGGGATTGCCTTTTCTACAGTAAATTTTTCACAAATTAATTTTATACTGTCGCAATTTTTAAATACGCCAGGATTGCCTCTTCTATAGTAAATTATTCAAAAAATAATTTTTACTGTGGCAAATTTTAATTGCGCCAGGGATTGCCTTTTCTATAGTAAATTTTTCAAAAATTAATTTTTTACTGTCGCAAATTTTAATTGCGCCAGGGATTGCCTTTTCTATAGTAAATTTTTCAAAAAATAATTTTTTACTGTCGCAAATTTTAATTGCGCCAGGGATTGCCTTTTCTACAGTAAATTTTACAAAAAATAATTTTTTACTGTCGCAAATTTTAATTGCGCCAGGCATTGCCTTTTCTATAGTAAATTTTGCAAAAAAATAATTTTTTACTGTTGCAAATTTGAATTACGCCAGGGATTACCTTTTCTACAGTAAATTTTTCAAAAAATAATTTTTTACTGTAGCAAATTTTAATTGCGCCAGGGATTGCCTTTTCTACAGTAAATTTTACAAAAACTAATTTTTTATTGTCGCAAATTTTAATTGCGCCAGGGATTGCCTTTTCTATAGTAAATTTTGCAAAAAATAATTTTTTACTGTCGCAAATTTTAATTACGCCAGGGATTGCCTATTCTACAGTAAATTTTTCAAAAAATAATTTTTTACTGTCACAAATTTTAATTTCGCCAGGGATTGCCTTTTCTACAGTAAATTTTTCAAAAATTAATTTTCTACTGTCGCAAATTTTAATTGCGCCAGGGATTGCCTTTTCTATAGTAAATTTTTCAAAAAATAATTTTTTACTGTCGCAAATTTTAATTGCGCCAGGGATTGCCTTTTCTATAGTAAATTTTGCAAAAAAATAATTTTTTACTGTCGCAAATTTTAATTACGCCAGGGATTGCCTTTTCTACAGTAAATTTTTCAAAAAATTATTTTTTACTGTCGCAAATTTTAATTGCGTCAGGGATTGCCTTTTCTACAGTAAATTTTACAAAAAATAATTTTTTACTGTCGCAAATTTTAATTGCTCCAGGGATTGCCTCTTCTATAGTAAATTTTGCAAAAAATAATTTTTTACTGTCGCAAATTTTAACTACGCCAGGGATTGCCTTTTCTACAGTAATTTTTTCAAAAAATAATTTTTTCCTGTCGCAAATTTTAATTACGCCAGGGATTGCCTTTTCTACAGTAAATTTTTCAAAATTAATTTTTTACTGTCGCAAATTTTAATTGCGGCAGGGATTGCCTTTTCTACAGTAAATTTTACAAAAAATAATTTTTTACTGTCGCAAATTTTAATTGCGCTAGGGATTGCCTTTTCTATAGTAAATTTTGCAAAAAAATAATTTTTTTACTGTCGCAAATTTTAATTACGCCAGGGATTGACTTGTCTACAGTAAATTTTTCAAAAAATAATTTTTTACTGTCGCAAATTTTAATTACGCCAGGGATTGCCTTTTCTACAGTAAATTTTTCAAAAAATAATTTTTTACTGTCGCAAATTTTAATTACGCCAGGGATTGCCTTATCTACAGTAAATTTTTCAAAAAATAATTTTTTACTGTCGCAAATTTTAATTACGCCAGGGATTGCCTTTTCTACAGTAAATTTTTCAAAAAATAATTTTTTACTGTCGCAAATTTTAAATACGCCAGGGATTGCCTTTTCTATAGTAAATTTTTCACAAATTAATTTTATACTGTCGCAAATTTTAAATACGCCAGGGATTGCCTCTTCTATAGTAAATTATTCAAAAAATAATTTTTTACTGTCGCAAATTTTAATTGCGCCAGGGATTGCCTTTTCTATAGTAAATTTTTCACAAATTAATTTTTTACTGTCGCAAATTTTAATTGCGCCAGGAATTGCCTTTTCTATAGTAAATTTTTCAAAAATTAATTTTTTATTGTCGCAAATTTTAAATCCGCCAGGGATTGCCTTTTCTATAGTAAATTATTCAAAAAATTATTTTTTACTTTCGCAAATTTTAATTGCGCCAGCGATTGCCTTTTCTATAGTAAATTATTCAAAAAATAATTTTTTACTGTCGCAAATTTTAATTGCGCCAGGCATTGCCTTTTCTATAGTAAATTTTTCAAAAAATAATTTTATACTGTCGCAAATTTTAACTGCGCCAGGGATTGCCTTTTCTATAGTAAATTATTCAAAAATAATTTTTTACTGTCGCAAATTTTAATTGCGCCAGGGATTGCCTCTCCAACAGTAAATTTTACAAAAAATAATTTTTTACTGTCGCAAATTTTAATTGCGCCAAGGATTGCCTTTTCTATAGTAAATTATTCAAAAAAATAATTTTTTACTGTCGCAAATTTTAATTGCGCCAGGGATTGCCTTTTCCATAGTAAATTTTTCAAAAATAATATTTTTTACTGTCGCAAATTTTAATTACGCCAGGGATTGCCTTTTCTACAGTAAACTTTTCACAAATTAATTTTATACTGTCGCAAATTTTAAATACGCCAGGTATTGCCTCTTCTATAGTAAATGATTCAAAAAATAATTTTTTACTGTCGCAAATTTTAATTGCGCCAGGGATTGCCTTTTCTATAGTAAATTTTTCAAAAATTAATTTTTTACTGTAGCAAATTTTAATTACGCCAGGGATTGCCTTTTCTACAGTAAATTTTTCAAAAATTAATTTTTTACTGTCGCAAATTTTAATTGCGACAGGGATTGCCTTTTCTACAGTAAATTTTACAAAAAATAATTTTTTACTGTCGCAAATTTTAATTGTGCTAGGGATTGCCTTTTCTATAGTAAATTTTGCAAAAAAAATAATTTTTTACTGTCGCAAATTTTAATTACGCCAGGGATTGTCTTTTCTATAGTAAATTTTTCAAAAAATAATTTTTTACTGTCGCAAATTTTAATTACGCCAGGGATTGCCTTTTCTACAGTAAATTTTTCAAAAAATAATTTTGTACTGTCGCAAATTTTAATTACGCCAGGGATTGCCTTTTCTACAGTAAATTTTTCAAAAAATAATTTTTTACTGTCGCAAATTTTAATTACGCCAGGGATTGCCTTTTCTACAGTAAATTTTCAAAAAATAATTTTTTACTGTCGCAAATTTTAAATAATACGCCAGGGATTGCCTTTTCTATAGTAAATTTTTCACAAATTAATTTTATACTGTCGCAAATTTTAAATACGCCAGGGATTGCGTCTTCTATAGTAAATTATTCAAAAAATAATTTTTTACTGTCGCAAATTTTAATTGCGCCAGGGATTGCCTTTTCTATAGTAAATTTTTCACAAATTAATTTTTTACTGTCGCAAATTTTAATTGCGCCAGGGATTGCCATTTGTATAGTAAATTTTTCAAAAATTAACTTTTTACTGTCGCAAATTTTAAATCCGCCAGGGATTGCCTTTTCTATAGTAAATTATTCAAAAAATAATTTTTTACTCTCGCAAATTTTAATTGGGCCAGGGATTGCCTTTTCTATAGTAAATTATTCAAAAAATAATTTTTTACTGTCGCAAATTTTAATTGCGCCAGGCATTGCCTTTTCTATAGTAAATTTTTCAAAAAATAATTTTTTTACTGTCACAAATTTTAACTGCGCCAGGGATTGCCTTTTCTATAGTAAATTTTTCAAAAAATAATTTTTTACTGTCGCAAATTTTAATTGCGCCAGGGATTGCCTTTTCTATAGTAAATTATTCAAAAAATAATTTTTTACTGTCGCAAATTTTAATTGCGCCAGGGATTGCCTTTCCAACCGTAGATTTTACAAAAATTAATTTTTTACTGTCGCAAATTTTAATTGCGCCAGGGATTGCCTTTTCCATAGTAAATTTTTCAAAAAATAATTTTTTACTGTCGCAAATTTTAATTACTCCAGGGATTGCCTTTTCTACAGTAAATTTTTCACAAATTAATTTTATACTGTCGCAAATTTTAAATACGCCAGGGATTGCCTTTTCTATAGTAAATGATTCAAAAAATAATTTTTTACTGTCGCAAATTTTAATTGCGCCAGGCATTGCCTTTTCTATAGTAAATTTTTCAAAAATTAATTTTTTACTGTCGCAAATTTTAATTGCGCCAGGGATTGCCTTTTCTACAGTAAATTTTACAAAAAATAATTTTTTAATCTCGCAAATTTTAATTGCGCCAGGGATTTCCTTTTCTATAGTAAATTTTTCACAAATTAATTCTATACTGTCGCAAATTTTAAATACGCCAGGGATTGCCTCTTCTATAGTAAATTATTCAAAAAATAATTTTTTACTGTCGCAAATTTTAATTGCGCCAGGGATTGCCTTTTCTATAGTAAATTTTTCAAAAATTAATTTTTAACTGTCGCAAATTTTACTTGCGCCAGGGATCGCCTTTTCTACAGTAAATTTTACAATAAATAATTTTTTACTGTCGCAAATTTTAATTGCGCCAGGGATTGCCTTTTCTATAGTAAATTTTGCAAAAAAAAATAATTTTTAACTGTCGCAAATTTTAATTACGCCAGGAATTGCCTCTTCTACAGTAAATTTTTCAAAAAATAATTTTTAATGTCGCAAATTTTAATTGCGCCAGGGATTGCCTTTTCTACAGTAAATTTTACAAAAAATAATGTTTTACTGTCGCAAATTTTAATTGCGCCAGGGATTGCCTTTTCTATAGTAAATTTTGCAAAAAATAATTTTTTACTGTCGCAAATTTTAATTACGCCAGGGATTGCCTTTTCTACAGTAAATTTTTCAAAAAATAATTTTTTACTGTCGCAAATTTTAATTACGCCAGTGATTGCATTTCTACAGTAAATTTTTCAAAAATTAATTTTTTATTGTCGCAAATTTTAATTGCACCAGGGATTGCCTTTTCTACAGTAAATTTTTCAAAAAATAATTTTTTACTCTCGCAAATTTTAATTGCACCAGGGATTGCCTTTTCTACAGTAAATTTTACAAAAAATAATTTTTTACTGTCGCAAATTTTAATTGCGCCAGGGATTGCCTTTTCTATAGTAAATTTTTCAAAATTTAATTTTATACTGTCGCAAATTTTAATTGCGCCAGGGATTGCCTTTTCTATTGCCTTTTCTATAGTAAATTATTCACAAATTAATTTTTTACTGTCGCAAATTTTAAATATGGCAGGGATTGCCTTTTCTACTGAAAATTTTTCAAAAAATAATTTTCTACTGTCGCAAATTTTAATTGCGCCAGGGATTGCCTTTTCTATAGTAAATTTTTCACAAATAAATTTTATACTGTCGCAAATTTTAAATACGCCAGGGATTGCCCCTTCTATAGTAAATAATTCAAAAAATAATTTTTTACTGTCGCAAATTTTAATTGCGCCAGGGATTGCCTTTTCTATAGTAAATTTTTCAAAAATTAATTTTTAACTGTCGCAAATTTTACTTGCGCCAGGGATTGCCTTTTCTATAGTAAATTTTACAATAAATAATTTTTTACTGTCGCAAATTTTAATTGCGCCAGGGATTGCCTTTTCTTTGGTAAATTTTGCAAAAAAATAATTTTTTACTGTCGCAAATTTTAATTACGCCAGGAATTGCCTTTTCTATAGTAAATTTTTCACAAATTAATTTTTTACTGTCGCAAATTTTAATTGCGCCAGGGATTGCCATTTGTATAGTAAATTTTTCAAAAATTAACTTTTTACTGTCGCAAATTTTAAATCCGCCAGGGATTGCCTTTTCTATAGTAAATTATTCAAAAAATAATTTTTTACTCTCGCAAATTTTAATTGGGCCAGGGATTGCCTTTTCTATAGTAAATTATTCAAAAAATAATTTTTTACTGTCGCAAATTTTAATTGCGCCAGGCATTGCCTTTTCTATAGTAAATTTTTCAAAAAATAATTTTTTACTGTCACAAATTTTAACTGCGCCAGGGATTGCCTTTTCTATAGTAAATTTTTCAAAAAATAATTTTTTACTGTCGCAAATTTTAATTGCGCCAGGGATTGCCTTTTCTATAGTAAATTATTCAAAAAATAATTTTTTACTGTCGCAAATTTTAATTGCGCCAGGGATTGCCTTTCCAACCGTAAATTTTACAAAAATTAATTTTTTACTGTCGCAAATTTTAATTGCGCCAGGGATTGCCTTTTCCATAGTAAATTTTTCAATAAATAATTTTTTACTGTCGCAAATTTTAATTACGCCAGGGATTGCCTTTTCTACAGTAAATTTTTCACAAATTAATTTTATACTGTCGCAAATTTTAAATACGCCAGGGATTGCCTTTTCTATAGTAAATGATTCAAAAAATAATTTTTTACTGTCGCAAATTTTAATTGCGCCAGGCATTGCCTTTTCTATAGTAAATTTTTCAAAAATTAATTTTTTACTGTCGCAAATTTTAATTGCGCCAGGGATTGCCTTTTCTACAGTAAATTTTACAAAAAATAATTTTTTAATCTCGCAAATTTTAATTGCGCCAGGGATTTCCTTTTCTATAGTAAATTTTTCACAAATTAATTCTATACTGTCGCAAATTTTAAATACGCCAGGGATTGCCTCTTCTATAGTAAATTATTCAAAAAATAATTTTTTACTGTCGCAAATTTTAATTGCGCCAGGGATTGCCTTTTCTATAGTAAATTTTTCAAAAATTAATTTTTAACTGTCGCAAATTTTACTTGCGCCAGGGATCGCCTTTTCTACAGTAAATTTTACAATAAATAATTTTTTACTGTCGCAAATTTTAATTGCGCCAGGGATTGCCTTTTCTATAGTAAATTTTGCAAAAAAAATAATTTTTAACTGTCGCAAATTTTAATTACGCCAGGAATTGCCTCTTCTACAGTAAATTTTTCAAAAAATAATTTTTTAATGTCGCAAATTTTAATTGCGCCAGGGATTGCCTTTTCTACAGTAAATTTTACAAAAAATAATGTTTTACTGTCGCAAATTTTAATTGCGCCAGGGATTGCCTTTTCTATAGTAAATTTTGCAAAAAATAATTTTTTACTGTCGCAAATTTTAATTACGCCAGGGATTGCCTTTTCTACAGTAAATTTTTCAAAAAATAATTTTTTACTGTCGCAAATTTTAATTACGCCAGTGATTGCATTTCTACAGTAAATTTTTCAAAAATTAATTTTTTATTGTCGCAAATTTTAATTGCACCAGGGATTGCCTTTTCTACAGTAAATTTTTCAAAAAATAATTTTTTACTCTCGCAAATTTTAATTGCACCAGGGATTGCCTTTTCTACAGTAAATTTTACAAAAAATAATTTTTTACTGTCGCAAATTTTAATTGCGCCAGGGATTGCCTTTTCTATAGTAAATTTTTCAAAATTTAATTTTATACTGTCGCAAATTTTAATTGCGCCAGGGATTGCCTTTTCTATTGCCTTTTCTATAGTAAATTATTCACAAATTAATTTTTTACTGTCGCAAATTTTAAATATTCCAGGGATTGCCTTTTCTACTGAAAATTTTTCAAAAAATAATTTTCTACTGTCGCAAATTTTAATTGCGCCAGGGATTGCCTTTTCTATAGTAAATTTTTCACAAATAAATTTTATACTGTCGCAAATTTTAAATACGCCAGGGATTGCCCCTTCTATAGTAAATAATTCAAAAAATAATTTTTTACTGTCGCAAATTTTAATTGCGCCAGGGATTGCCTTTTCTATAGTAAATTTTTCAAAAATTAATTTTTAACTGTCGCAAATTTTACTTGCGCCAGGGATTGCCTTTTCTATAGTAAATTTTACAATAAATAATTTTTTACTGTCGCAAATTTTAATTGCGCCAGGGATTGCCTTTTCTTTGGTAAATTTTGCAAAAAAATAATTTTTTACTGTCGCAAATTTTAATTACGCCAGGAATTGCCTTTTCTACAGTAAATTTTTCAAAAAATAATTTTTTAATGTCGCAAATTTTAATTGCGCCAGGGATTGCCTTTTCTACAGTAAATTTTACAAAAAAAAATGTTTTACTGTCGCAAATTTTAATTACGCCAGGGATTGCCTTTTCTACAGTAAATTTTTCAAAAAATAATTTTCTACTGTCGCAAATTTTAATTGCGCCAGGGATTGCCTTTTCTATAGTAAATTTTTCAAAAAATAATTTTCTACTGTCGCAAATTTTAATTGCACCAGGGATTGCCTTTTCTATAGTAAATTTTTCAAAAATAATTTTTTTATTGTCGCACATTTTAATTGCGCCAGGGATTGCCTTTTCTATAGTAAATTATTCACAAATTAATCTTTTACTGTCGCAAGTTTTAATTGCGCCAGGGATTGCCTATTCTACAGTAAATTTTTCACAAATTAATTTTTTACTGTCGCAAATTTTAATTACGCCAGGGATTGCCTTTTCTACAGTAAATTTTTCAAAAAATTATTTTTTACTGTCGCAAATTTTAATTGCGCCAGGGATTGCCTTTTCTATAGTAAATTTTACAAAAAAATAATTTTTTACTGTCGCAAATTTTAATTACGCCAGGGATTGCCTTTTCTACAGTAAATTTTTCAAAAAATAATTTTTTACTGTCGCAAATTTTAATTGCGCCAGGGATTTCCTTTTCTACAGTAAATTTTACAAAAAATAATTTTTTACTGTCGCAAATTTTAATTGCGCTAGGGATTGCCTTTTCTATAGTAAATTTTACAAAAAAATAATTTTTCACTGTCGCAAATTTTAGTTACGCCAGGGATTGCCTTTTCTATAGTAAATTTTTCAAAAAATAATTTTTTACTGTCGCAAATTTTAATTGCGCCAAGGATTGCCTTTTCTACAGTAAATTATTCAAAAAATAATTTTTTATTGTCGCAAATTTTAATTGCGCCAGGGATTGCCTTTCCAACCGTAAATTTTAAAAAAAATAATTTTTTACTGTCGCAAATTTTAATTGCGCCAGGGATTGCCTTTTCCATAGTAAATTTTTCAAAAAATAATTTTTTACTGTCGCAAATTTTAATTACGCCAGTGATTGCATTTCTACAGTAAATTTTTCAAAAATTAATTTTTTACTGTCGCAAATTTTAATTGCACCAGGGATTGCCTTTTCTACAGTAAATTTTTCAAAAAATAATTTTTTACTCTCGCAAATTTTAATTGCGCCAGGGATTGCCTTTTCTACAGCAAATTTTACAAAAAATAATTTTTTATTGTCGCAAATTTTAATTGCGCCAGGGATTGCCTTTTTTATAGTAAATTTTGCAAAAAATAATTGTTTACTGTCGCAAATTTTAATTACGCCAGGGATTGCCTTTTCTACAGTAAATTTTTCAAAAAACAATTTTTTACTGTCACAAATTTTAATTTCGCCCGGGATTGCCTTTTCTACAGTAAATTTTTCAAAAATTAATTTTCTACTGTCGCAAATTTTAATTGCGCCAGGGATTGCCTTTTCTATAGTAAATTTTTCAAAAAATAATTTTTACTGTCGCAAATTTTAATTGCGCCAGGGATTGCCTTTTCTATAGTAAATTTTGCAAAAAAAATAATTTTTTACTGTCGCAAATTTTAATTACGCCAGGGATTGCCTTTTCTATAGTAAATTTTTCAAAAAATAATTTTTTACTGTCGCAAATTTTAATTGCGTCAGGGATTGCCTTTTCTACAGTAAATTTTACAAAAAATAATTTTTTACTGTCGCAAATTTTAATTGCTCCAGGGATTGCCTCTTCTATAGTAAATTTTGCAAAAAATAATCTTTTACTGTCGTAAATTTTAACTACGCCAGGGATTGCCATTTCTACAGTAATTTTCTCAAAAAATAATTTTTTCCTGTCGCAAATTTTAATTACGCCAGGAATTGCCTTTTCTACAGTAAATTTTTCAAAAATTAATTTTTTACTGTCGCAAATTTTAATTGCGGCAGGGATTGCCTTTTCTACAGTAAATTTTACATAAAATAATTTTTTACTGTCGCAAATTTTAATTGCGCTAGGGATTGCCTTTTCTATAGTAAATTTTGCAAAAAAAATAATTTTTTACTGTCGCAAATTTTAATTACGCCAGGGATTGCCTTTTCTACAGTAAATTTTTCAAAAAATAATTTTTTACTGTCGCAAATTTTAATTACGCCAGGGATTGCCTTTTCTACAGTAAATTTTTCAAAAAATAATTTTTTACTGTCGCAAATTTTAATTACGCCAGGGATTGCCTTTTCTACCGTAAATTTTTCAAAAAATAATTTTTTACTGTCGCAAATTTTAATTACGCCAGGGATTGCCTTTTCTACAGTAAATTTTTCAAAAAATAATTTTTTACTGTCGCAAATTTTAAATACGCCAGGGATTGCCTTTTCTATAGTAAATTTTTCACAAATTAATTTTATACTGTCGCAAATTTTAAATACGCCAGGGATTGCCTCTTCTATAGTAAATTTTTCAAAAAATAATTTTTTACTGTCGCAAAATTTAATTGCGCCAGGGATTTTCTATAGTAAATTTTTCACAAATTAATTTTTTACTGTCGCAAATTTTAATTGCGCCAGGGATTGCCTTTTCTATAGTAAATTTTTCAAAAAATAATTTTTTACTGTCGCAAATTTTAATTGCGCCAGGGATTGCCTTTTCTATAGTAAATTTTGCAAAAAAAATAATTTTTTACTGTCGCAAATTTTAATTACGTCAGGGATTGCCTTTTCTACAGTAAATTTTTCAAAAAATAATTTTTTACTGTCGCAAATTTTAATTGCGCAAGGGATTTCCTTTTCTATAGTAAATTTTTCAAAAAATAGTTTTTTACTGTCGCAAATTTTAACTGCGCCAGGGATTGCCTTTTCTATAGTAAATTATTCAAAAAATAATTTTTTACTGTCGCAAATTTTAATTGCGCCAGGGATTGCCTCTCCAACAGTAAATTTCACAAAAAATAATTTTTTACTGTCGCAAATTTTAATTGCGCCAAGGATTGCCTTTTCTATAGTAAATTTTTCAAAAAATAATTTTTTACTGTCGCAAATTTTAATTGCGCCAGGGATTGCCTTTTCTATAGTAAATTATTCAAAAAATAATTTTTTACTGTCGCAAATTTTAATTGCGCCAGGGATTGCCTTTCCAACAGTAAATTTTACAAAAAATAATTTTTTACTGTCGCAAATTTTAATTGCGCCAGGGATTGCCTTTTCCATAGTAAATTTTTCAAAAAATAATTTTTTACTGTCGCAAATTTTAATTACGCCAGGGATTGCCTTTTCTACAGTAAATTTTTCACAAATTAATTTTATACTGTCGCAAATTTTAAATACGCCAGGGATTGCCTCTTCTATAGTAAATGATTCAAAAAATAATTTTTTACTGTCGCAAATTTTAATTGCGCCAGGGATTGCCTTTTCTATAGTAAATTTTTCAAAAATTAATTTTTTACTGTCGCAAATTTTAATTACGCCAGGGATTGCCTTTTCTACAGTAAATTTTTCAAAAAACAATTTTTTACTGTCACAAATTTTAATTTCGCCCGGGATTGCCTTTTCTACAGTAAATTTTTCAAAATTAATTTTCTACTGTCGCAAATTTTAATTGCGCAATGGATTGCCTTTTCTATAGTAAATTTTTCAAAAAATAATTTTTTACTGTCGCAAATTTTAATTGCGCCAGGGATTGCCTTTTCTATAGTAAATTTTGCAAAAAAATAATTTTTTACTGTCGCAAATTTTAATTACGCCAGGGATTGCCTTTTCTACAGTAAATTTTTCAAAAAATAATTTTTTACTGTCGCAAATTTTAATTGCGTCAGGGATTGCCTTTTCTACAGTAAATATAAAAAAAAAAAATTTTTTACTGTCGCAAATTTTAATTGCTCCAGGGATTGCCTCTTCTATAGTAAATTTTGCAAAAAATAATTTTTTACTGTCGTAAATTTTAACTACGCCAGGGATTGCCTTTTCTACAGTAATTTTCTCAAAAAATAATTTTTTCCTGTCGCAAATTTTAATTACGCCAGTGATTGCATTTCTACAGTAAATTTTTCAAAAATTTATTTTTTACTGTCGCAAATTTTAATTGCACCAGGGATTGCCTTTTCTACAGTAAATTTTTCAAAAAATAATTTTTTACTCTCGCAAATTTTAATTGCGCCAGGGATTGCCTTTTCTACAGTAAATTGTACAAAAAATAATTTTTTATTGTCGCAAATTTTAATTGCGCCAGGGATTGCCTTTTCTATAGTAAATTTTGCAAAAAATAATTTTTTATTGTCGCAAATTTTAATTACGCCAGGGATTGCCTTTTCTACAGTAAATTTTTCAAAAAACAATTTTTTACTGTCACAAATTTTAATTTCGCCCGGGATTGCCTTTTCTACAGTAAATTTTTCAAAAATTAATTTTCTACTGTCGCAAATTTTAATTGCGCCAGGGATTGCCTTTTCTATAGTAAATTTTTCAAAAAATAATTTTTACTGTCGCAAATTTTAATTGCGCCAGGGATTGCCTTTTCTACAGTAAATTTTTCAAAAAATAATTTTTTACTGTCGCAAATTTTAATTGCGTCAGGGATTGCCTTTTCTACAGTAAATTTTACAAAAAATAATTTTTTACTGTCGCAAATTTTAATTGCTCCAGGGATTGCCTCTTCTATAGTAAATTTTGCAAAAAATAATTTTTTACTGTCGTAAATTTTAACTACGCCAGGGATTGCCATTTCTACAGTAATTTTCTCAAAAAATAATTTTTTCCTGTCGCAAATTTTAATTACGCCAGGGATTGCCTTTTCTACAGTAAATTTTTCAAAAATTAATTTTTTACTGTCGCAAATTTTAATTGCGACAGAGATTGCCTTTTCTACAGTAAATTTTACAAAAAATAATTTTTTACTGTCGCAAAATTTTAATTGCGCTAGGGATTGCCTTTTCTATAGTAAATTTTGCAAAAAAATAATTTTTTACTGTCGCAAATTTTAACTACGCCAGGGATTGCCTTTTCTACAGTAAATTTTTCAAAAAATAATTTTTTACTGTCGCAAATTTCAATTACGCCAGGGATTGCCTTTTCTACAGTAAATTTTTCAAAAAATAATTTTTTACTGTCGCAAATTTTAATTACGGCAGGGATTGCTTTTTCTACAGTAAATTTTTCAAAAAATAATGTTTTACTGTCGCAAATTTTAATTACGCCAGGGATTGCCTTTTCTACAGTAAATTTTTCAAAAAATAATTTTTTACTGTCGCAAATTTTAAATACGCCAGGGATTGCCTTTTCTATAGTAAATTTTTCACAAATTAATTTTATGTCGCAAATTTTAAATACGCCAGGGATTGCCTCTTCTATAGTAAATTATTCAAAAAATAATTTTTTACTGTCGCAAATTTTAATTGCGCCAGGGATTTTCTATAGTAAATTTTTCACAAATTAATTTTTTACTGTCGCAAATTTTAATTGCGCCAGGGATTGCCTTTTCTATAGTAAATTTTTCAAAAAATTATTTTTTACTGTCGCAAATTTTAATTGCGCCAGGGATTGCCTTTTCTATAGTAAATTTTGCAAAAAAATAATTTTTTACTGTCGCAAATTTTAATTACGTCAGGGATTGCCTTTTCTACAGTAAATTTTTCAAAAAATAGTTTTTTACTGTCGCAAATTTTAACTGCGCCAGGGATTGCCTTTTCTATAGTAAATTATTCAAAAAATAATTTTTTACTGTCGCAAATTTTAATTGCGCCAGGGATTGCCTCTCCAACAGTAAATTTTACAAAAAATAATTTTTTACTCTCGCAAATTTTAATTGCGCCAAGGATTGCCTTTTCTATAGTAAATTTTTCAAAAAATAATTTTTTACTGTCGCAAATTTTAATTGCGCCAGGTCTTGCCTTTTCTATAGTAAATTATTCAAAAAATAATTTTTTACTGTCGCAAATTTTAATTGCGCCAGGGATTGCCTTTCCAACAGTAAATTTTACAAAAAATAATTTTTTACTGTCGCAAATTTTAATTGCGCCAGGGATTGCCTTTTCCATAGTAAATTTTTCAAAAAATAATTTTTTACTGTCGCAAATTTTAATTACGCCAGGGATTGCCTTTTCTACAGTAAATTTTTCACAAATTAATTTTATACTGTCGCAAATTTTAAATACGCCAGGGATTGCCTCTTCTATAGTAAATGATTCAAAAAATAATTTTTTACTGTCGCAAATTTTAATTGCGCCAGGGATTGCCTTTTCTATAGTAAATTTTTCAAAAATTAATTTTTTACTGTCGCAAATTTTAATTACGCCAGGGATTGCCTTTTCTACAGTAAATTTTTCAAAAAACAATTTTTTACTGTCACAAATTTTAATTTCGCCCGGGATTGCCTTTTCTACAGTAAATTTTTCAAAAATTAATTTTCTACTGTCGCAAATTTTAATTGCGCCAGGGATTGCCTTTTCTATAGTAAATTTTTCAAAAAATAATTTTTTACTGTCGCAAATTTTAATTGCGCCAGGGATTGCCTTTTCTATAGTAAATTTTGCAAAAAAATAATTTTTTACTGTCGCAAATTTTAATTACGCCAGGGATTGCCTTTTCTACAGTAAAATTTTCAAAAAATAATTTTTTACTGTCGCAAATTTTAATTGCGTCAGGGATTGCCTTTTCTACAGTAAATTTAAAAAAAAAAATAATTTTTTACTGTCGCAAATTTTAATTACGCCAGGGATTGCCTTTTCTACAGTAAATTTTTCAAAAAACAATTTTTTACTGTCACAAATTTTAATTTCGCCCGGGATTGCCTTTTCTACAGTAAATTTTTCAAAAATTAATTTTCTACTGTCGCAAATTTTAATTGCGCCAGGGATTGCCTTTTCTATAGTAAATTTTTCAAAAAATAATTTTTACTGTCGCAAATTTTAATTGCGCCAGGGATTGCCTTTTCTATAGTAAATTTTGCAAAAAAATAATTTTTTACTGTCGCAAATTTTAATTACGCTAGGGATTGCCTTTTCTACAGTAAATTTTTCAAAAAATAATTTTTTACTGTCGCAAATTTTAATTGCGTCAGGGATTGCCTTTTCTACAGTAAATTTTACAAAAAATAATTTTTTACTGTCGCAAATTTTAATTGCTCCAGGGATTGCCTCTTCTATAGTAAATTTTGCAAAAAATAATTTTTTACTGTCGTAAATTTTAACTACGCCAGGGATTGCCATTTCTACAGTAATTTTCTCAAAAAATAATTTTTTCCTGTCGCAAATTTTAATTACGCCAGGGATTGCCTTTTCTACAGTAAATTTTTCAAAAATTAATTTTTTACTGTCGCAAATTTTAATTGCGACAGGGATTGCCTTTTCTACAGTAAATTTTACAAAAAATAATTTTTTACTGTCGCAAATTTTAATTGCGCTAGGGATTGCCTTTTCTATAGTAAATTTTGCAAAAAAATAATTTTTTACTGTCGCAAATTTTAATTACGCCAGGGATTGCCTTTTCTACAGTAAATTTTTCAAAAAATAATTTTTTACTGTCGCAAATTTTAATTACGCCAGGGATTGCCTTTTCTACAGTAAATTTTTCAAAAACTAATTTTTTACTGTCGCAAATTTTAATTACGCCAGGGATTGCTTTTTCTACAGTAAATTTTTCAAAAAATAATTTTTTACTGTCGCAAATTTTAATTACGCCAGGGATTGCCTTTTCTACAGTAAATTTTTCAAAAAATAATTTTTTACTGTCGCAAATTTTAAATACGCCAGGGATTGCCTTTTCTATAGTAAATTTTTCACAAATTAATTTTATACTGTCGCAAATTTTAAATACGCCAGGGATTGCCTCTTCTATAGTAAATTATTCAAAAAATAATTTTTTACTGTCGCAAATTTTAATTGCGCCAGGGATTTTCTATAGTAAATTTTTCACAAATTAATTTTTTACTGTCGCAAATTTTAATTGCGCCAGGGATTGCCTTTTCTATAGTAAATTTTTCAAAAAATTATTTTTTACTGTCGCAAATTTTAATTGCGCCAGGGATTGCCTTTTCTATAGTAAATTTTGCAAAAAAATAATTTTTTACTGTCGCAAATTTTAATTACGTCAGGGATTGCCTTTTCTACAGTAAATTTTTCAAAAAATAATTTTTTACTGTCGCAAATTTTAATTGCGCAAGGGATTTCCTTTACTATAGTAAATTTTTCAAAAAATAGTTTTTTACTGTCGCAAATTTTAACTGCGCCAGGGATTGTCTTTTCTATAGTAAATTATTCAAAAAATAATTTTTTACTGTCGCAAATTTTAATTGCGCCAGGGATTGCCTCTCCAACAGTAAATTTTACAAAAAATAATTTTTTACTGTCGCAAATTTTAATTGCGCCAAGGATTGCCTTTTCTATAGTAAATTTTTCAAAAAATAATTTTTTACTGTCGCAAATTTTAATTGCGCCAGGGATTGCCTTTTCTATAGTAAATTATTCAAAAAATAATTTTTTACTGTCGCAAATTTTAATTGCGCCAGGAATTGCCTTTCCAACAGTAAATTTTACAAAAAATAATTTTTTACTGTGGCAAATTTTAATTGCGCCAGGGATTGCCTTTTCCATAGTAAATTTTTCAAAAAATAATTTTTTACTGTCGCAAATTTTAATTAAGCCAGGGATTGCCTTTTCTACAGTAAATTTTTCACAAATTAATTTTAAACTGTCGCAAATTTTAAATACGCCAGGGATTGCCTCTTCTATAGTAAATGATTCAAAAAATAAATTTTTACTGTCGCAAATTTTAATTGCGCCAGGGATTGCCTTTTCTATAGTAAATTTTTCAAAAATTAGTTTTTTACTGTCGCAAATTTTAATTACGCCAGGGATTGCCTTTTCTACAGTAAATTTTTCAAAAATTAATTTTTTACTGTCGCAAATTTTAATTGCGACAGGGATTGCCTTTTCTACAGTAAATTTTACAAAAAATAATTTTTTACTGTCGCAAATTTTAATTGTGCTAGGGATTGCTTTTCTATAGTAAATTTTGCAAAAAAATAATTTTTTACTGTCGCAAATTTTAATTACGCCAGGGATTGCCTTTTCTATAGTAAATTTTTCAAAAAATAATTTTTTACTGTCGCAAATTTTAATTACGCCAGGGATTGCCTTTTCTACGGTAAATTTTTCAAAAAATAATTTTGTACTGTCGCAAATTTTAATTACGCCAGGGATTGCCTTTTCTACAGTAAATTTTTCAAAAAATAATTTTTTACTGTCGCAAATTTTAATTGCGCCAGGGATTGCCTTTCCAACAGTAAATTTTACAAAAAATAATTTTTTACTGTCGCAAATTTTAATTGCGCCAGGGATTGCCTTTTCCATAGTAAATTTTTCAAAAAATAATTTTTTACTGTCGCAAATTTTAATTACGCCAGGGATTGCCTTTTCTACAGTAAATTTTTCACAAATTAATTTTATACTGTCGCAAATTTTAAATACGCCAGGGATTGCCTCTTCTATAGTAAATGATTCAAAAAATAATTTTTTACTGTCGCAAATTTTAATTGCGCCAGGGATTGCCTTTTCTATAGTAAATTTTTCAAAAATTAATTTTTTACTGTCGCAAATTTTAATTACGCCAGGGATTGCCTTTTCTACAGTAAATTTTTCAAAAAACAATTTTTTACTGTCACAAATTTTAATTTCGCCCGGGATTGCCTTTTCTACAGTAAATTTTTCAAAAATTAATTTTCTACTGTCGCAAATTTTAATTGCGCCAGGGATTGCCTTTTCTATAGTAAATTTTTCAAAAAATAATTTTTTACTGTCGCAAATTTTAATTGCGCCAGGGATTGCCTTTTCTATAGTAAATTTTGCAAAAAAATAATTTTTTACTGTCGCAAATTTTAATTACGCCAGGGATTGCCTTTTCTACAGTAAAATTTTCAAAAAATAATTTTTTACTGTCGCAAATTTTAATTGCGTCAGGGATTGCCTTTTCTACAGTAAATTTAAAAAAAAAATAATTTTTTACTGTCGCAAATTTTAATTGCTCCAGGGATTGCCTCTTCTATAGTAAATTTTGCAAAAAATAATTTTTTACTGTCGTAAATTTTAACTACGCCAGGGATTGCCTTTTCTACAGTAATTTTCTCAAAAAATAATTTTTTCCTGTCGCAAATTTTAATTACGCCAGTGATTGCATTTCTACAGTAAATTTTTCAAAAATTAATTTTTTACTGTCGCAAATTTTAATTGCACCAGGGATTGCCTTTTCTACAGTAAATTTTTCAAAAAATAATTTTTTACTCTCGCAAATTTTAATTGCGCCAGGGATTGCCTTTTCTACAGTAAATTTTACAAAAAATAATTTTTTATTGTCGCAAATTTTAATTGCGCCAGGGATTGCCTTTTCTATAGTAAATTTTGCAAAAAATAATTTTTTACTGTCGCAAATTTTAATTACGCCAGGGATTGCCTTTTCTACAGTAAATTTTTCAAAAAACAATTTTTTACTGTCACAAATTTTAATTTCGCCCGGGATTGCCTTTTCTACAGTAAAATTTTCAAAAATTAATTTTCTACTGTCGCAAATTTTAATTGCGCCAGGGATTGCCTTTTCTATAGTAAATTTTTCAAAAAATAATTTTTACTGTCGCAAATTTTAATTGCGCCAGGGATTGCCTTTTCTATAGTAAATTTTGCAAAAAAATAATTTTTTACTGTCGCAAATTTTAACTACGCCAGGGATTGCCTTTTCTACAGTAAATTTTTCAAAAAATAATTTTTTACTGTCGCAAATTTTAATTGCGTCAGGGATTGCCTTTTCTACAGTAAATTTTACAAAAAATAATTTTTTACTGTCGCAAATTTTAATTGCTCCAGGGATTGCCTCTTCTATAGTAAATTTTGCAAAAAATAATTTTTTACTGTCGTAAATTTTAACTACGCCAGGGATTGCCATTTCTACAGTAATTTTCTCAAAAAATAATTTTTTCCTGTCGCAAATTTTAATTACGCCAGGGATTGCCTTTTCTACAGTAAATTTTTCAAAAATTAATTTTTTACTGTCGCAAATTTTAATTGTGACAGGGATTGCCTTTTCTACAGTAAATTTTACAAAAAATAATTTTTTACTGTCGCAAATTTTAATTGCGCTAGGGATTGCCTTTTCTATAGTAAATTTTGCAAAAAAATAATTTTTTACTGTCGCAAATTTTAATTACGCCTAGGATTGCCTTTTCTATAGTAAATTTTTCAAAAAATAATTTTTTACTGTCGCAAATTTTAATTACGCCAGGGATTGCCTTTTCTACAGTAAATTTTTCAAAAAATAATTTTTTACTGTCGCAAATTTTAATTACGCCAGGGATTGCTTTTTCTACAGTAAATTTTTCAAAAAATAATTTTTTACTGTCGCAAATTTTAATTACGCCAGGGATTGCCTTTTCTACAGTAAATTTTTCAAAAAATAATTTTTTACTGTCGCAAATTTTAAATACGCCAGGGATTGCCTTTTCTATAGTAAATTTTTCACAAATTAATTTTATACTGTCGCAAATTTTAAATACGCCAGGGATTGCCTCTTCTATAGTAAATTATTCAAAAAATAATTTTTTACTGTCGCAAATTTTAATTGCGCCAGGGATTTTCTATAGTCAATTTTTCACAAATTAATTTTTTACTGTCGCAAATTTTAATTGCGCCAGGGATTGCCTTTTCTATAGTAAATTTTTCAAAAAATTATTTTTTACTGTCGCAAATTTTAATTGCGCCAGGGATTGCCTTTTCTATAGTAAATTTTGCAAAAAAATAATTTTTTACTGTCGCAAATTTTAATTACGTCAGGGATTGCCTTTTCTACAGTAAATTTTTCAAAAAATAATTTTTTACTGTCGCAAATTTTAATTGCGCAAGGGATTTCCTTTACTATAGTAAATTTTTCAAAAAATAGTTTTTTACTGTCGCAAATTTTAACTGCGCCAGGGATTGTCTTTCTATAGTAAATTATTCAAAAAATAATTTTTTACTGTCGCAAATTTTAATTGCGCCAGGGATTGCCTCTCCAACAGTAAATTTTACAAAAAATAATTTTTTACTGTCGCAAATTTTAATTGCGCCAAGGATTGCCTTTTCTATAGTAAATTTTTCAAAAAATAATTTTTTACTGTCGCAAATTTTAATTGCGCCAGGGATTGCCTTTTCTATAGTAAATTATTCAAAAAATAATTTTTTACTGTCGCAAATTTTAATTGCGCCAGGAATTGCCTTTCCAACAGTAAATTTTACAAAAAATAATTTTTTACTGTGGCAAATTTTAATTGCGCCAGGGATTGCCTTTTCCATAGTAAATTTTTCAAAAAATAATTTTTTACTGTCGCAAATTTTAATTAAGCCAGGGATTGCCTTTTCTACAGTAAATTTTTCACAAATTAATTTTAAACTGTCGCAAATTTTAAATACGCCAGGGATTGCCTCTTCTATAGTAAATGATTCAAAAAATAAATTTTTACTGTCGCAAATTTTAATTGCGCCAGGGATTGCCTTTTCTATAGTAAATTTTTCAAAAATTAGTTTTTTACTGTCGCAAATTTTAATTACGCCAGGGATTGCCTTTTCTACAGTAAATTTTTCAAAAATTAATTTTTTACTGTCGCAAATTTTAATTGCGACAGGGATTGCCTTTTCTACAGTAAATTTTACAAAAAATAATTTTTTACTGTCGCAAATTTTAATTGTGCTAGGGATTGCTTTTCTATAGTAAATTTTGCAAAAAAATAATTTTTTACTGTCGCAAATTTTAATTACGCCAGGGATTGCCTTTTCTATAGTAAATTTTTCAAAAAATAATTTTTTACTGTCGCAAATTTTAATTACGCCAGGGATTGCCTTTTCTACGGTAAATTTTTCAAAAAATAATTTTGTACTGTCGCAAATTTTAATTACGCCAGGGATTGCCTTTTCTACCGTAAATTTTTCAAAAAATAATTTTTTACTGTCGCAAATTTTAATTACGCCAGGGATTGCCTTTTCCACAGTAAATTTTTCACAAATTAATTTTATACTGTCGCAAATTTTAAATACGCCAGGGATTGCCTCTTCTATAGTAAATGATTCAAAAAATAATTTTTTACTGTCGCAAATTTTAACTGCGCCAGGGATTGCCTTTTCTATAGTAAATTTTTCAAAAATTAATTTTTTACTGTCGCAAATTTTAATTACGCCAGGGATTGCCTTTTCTACAGTAAATTTTTCAAAAATTAATTTTTTACTGTCGCAAATTTTAATTGCGACAGGGATTGCCTTTTCTACAGTAAATTTTACAAAAAATAATTTTTTACTGTCGCAAATTTTAATTGTGCTAGGGATTGCCTTTTCTATAGTAAATTTTGCAAAAAAATAATTTTTTACTGTCGCAAATTTTAATTACGCCACGGATTGCCTTTTCTATAGTAAATTTTTCAAAAAATAATTTTTTACTGTCGCAAATTTTAACTACGCCAGGGATTGCCTTTTCTACGGTAAATTTTTCAAAAAATAATTTTGTACTGTCGCAAATTTTAATTACGCCAGGGATTGCCATTTCTACAGTAAATTTTTCAAAAAATAATTTTTTACTGTCGCAAATTTTAATTACGCCAGGGATTGCCTTTTCTACAGTAAATTTTTCAAAAAATAATTTTTTACTGTCGCAAATTTTAAATACGCCAGGGATTGCCTTTTCTATAGTAAATTTTTCACAAATTAATTTTATACTGTCGCAAATTTTAAATACGCCAGGGATTGCCTCTTCTATAGTAAATTATTCAAAAAATAATTTTTTACTGTCGCAAATTTTAATTGCGTCAGGGATTGCCTTTACTATAGTAAATTTTTCACAAATTAATTTTTTACTGTCGCAAATTTTAATTGCGCCAGGGATTGCCATTTCTATAGTAAATTTTTCAAAAATTAATTTTTTATTGTCGCAAATTTTAAATCCGCCAGGAATTGCCTTTTCTATAGTAAATTATTCAAAAAATAATTTTTTACCCTCGCAAATTTTAATTGGGCCAGGTATTGCCTTTTCTATAGTAAATTATTCAAAAAATAATTTTTTACTGTCGCAAATTTTAATTGCGCCAGGCATTGCCTTTTCTATAGTAAATTTTTCAAAAAATAATTTTTTACTGTCACAAATTTTAACTGCGCCAGGGATTGCCTTTTCTATAGTAAATTTTTCAAAAAATAATTTTTTACTGTCGCAAATTTTAATTGCGCCAGGGATTGCCTTTTCTATAGTAAATTTTTCAAAAAATAATTTTTTACTGTCGCAAATTTTAATTGCGCCAGGGATTGACTTTCCATAGTAAATTTTTCAAAAAAAAAATTTTTTACTGTCGCAAATTTTAATTACGCCAGGGATTGCCTTTTCTACAGTAAATTTTTCACAAATTAATTTTATACTATCGCAAATTTTAAATACGCCAGGGATTGCCTCTTCTATAGTAAATGATTCAAAAAATAATTTTATACTGTCGCAAACTTTAATTGCGCCAGGCATTGCCTTTTCTATATAAATTTTTCAAAAATTAATTTTTTACTGTCGCAAATTTTAATTGCGCCAGGGATTGCCTTTTCTACAGTAAATTTTACAAAAAATAATTTTTTACTGTCGCAAATTTTAATTGCGCCAGGGATTGCCTTTTCTATAGTAAATTTTGCAAAAAAATAATTTTTTACTGTCGCAAATTTTAATTACGCCAGGAATTGCCTCTTCTACAGTAAATTTTTCAAAAAATAATTTTTTAATGTCGCAAATTTTAATTGCGCCAGGGATTGCCTTTTCTACAGTAAATTTTACAAAAAATAATGTTTTACTGTCGCAAATTTTAATTGCGCCAGGGATTGCCTTTTCTTTAGTAAATTTTGCAAAAAATAATTTTTTACTGTCGCAAATTTTAATTGCGCCAGGGTTTGCCTTTTCTATAGTAAATTATTCACAAATTAATTTTTAACTGTCGCAAATTTTAAATATGCCAGGGATTGCCTTTTCTACAGTAAATTTTTCAAAAAATAATTTTCTACTGTTGCAAATTTTAATTGCGCCAGGGATTGGCTTTTCTATAGTAAATTTTTCACAAATAAATTTAATACTGTCGCAAATTTTAAATACGCCAGGGATTGCCTCTTCTATAGTAAATTATTCAAAAAATAATTTTTTACTGTCGCAAATTTTAATTGCGCCAGGGATTGCCTTTTCTATAGTAAATTTTTCAAAAATTAATTTTTAACTGTCGCAAATTTTACTTGCGCCAGGGATTGCCTTTTCTACAGTAAATTTTACAATAAATAATTTTTTACTGTCGCAAATTTTAATTGCGCCAGGGATTGCCTTTTCTATAGTAAATTTTGCAAAAAAATAATTTTTTACTGTCGCAAATTTTAATTACGCCAGGAATTGCCTCTTCTACAGTAAATTTTACAAAAAATAATGTTTTACTGTCGCAAATTTTAATTGCGCCAGGGATTGCCTTTTCTATAGTGAATTTTGCAAAAAATAATTTTTTACTGTCGCAAATTTTAATTACGCCAGGGATTGCCTTTTCTACAGTAAATTTTTCAAAAAACATTTTTCTACTGTCGCAAATTTTAATTGCGCCAGGGATTGCCTATTCTATAGTAAATTTTTCAAAAAATAATTTTCTACTGTCGCAAATTTTAATTGCGCCAGGGATTGCCTTTTCTATAGTAAATTTTTCAAAAATAATTTTTTTATTGTCACACATTTTAATTGCCCCAGGGATTGCCTTTTCTATAGTAAATTATTCACAAATTAATTTTTTACTGTCGCAAGTTTTAATTGCGCCAGGGATTGTCTTTTCTACAGTAAATTTTTCACAAATTAATTTTTTACTGTCGCAAATTTTAATTACGCCAGGGATTGCCTTTTCTACAGTAAATTTTTCAAAAAATTATTTTTTACTGTCGCAAATTTTAATTGCGCCAGGGATTGCCTTTTCTATAGTAAATTTTGCAAAAAAATAATTTTTTACTGTCGCAAATTTTAATTACGCCAGGGATTGCCTTTTCTACAGTAAATTTTTCAAAAAATAATTTTTTACTGTCGCAAATTTTATTTGCGCCAGGGATTGCCTTTTCTACAGTAAATTTTACAAAAAATAATTTTTTACTGTCGCAAATTTTAATTGCGCTAGGGATTGCCTTTTCTGTAGTAAATTTTGCAAAAAAATAATTTTTCACTGTCGCAAATTTTAGTTACGCCAGGGATTGCCTTTTCTACAGTAAATTTTTCAAAAAATAATTTTTTACTGTCGCAAATTTTAATTACGCCAGGGATTGCCTTTTCTACAGTAAATTTTTCAAAAAATAATTTTTACTGTCGCAAATTTTAATTACGCCAGGGATTGCCTATTCTACAGTAAATTTTTCAAAAAATAATTTTTTACTGTCGCAAATTTTAATTGCGCCAGGGATTGCCTTTTCTATAGTAAATTTTTCAAAAATTAATTTTTAACTGTCGCAAATTTTACTTGCGCCAGGGATTGCCTTTTCTACAGTAAATTTTACAATAAATAATTTTTTACTGTCGCAAATTTTAATTGCGCCAGGGATTGCCTTTTCTATAGTAAATTTTGCAAAAAAATAATTTTTTACTGTCGCAAATTTTAATTACGCCAGGAATTGCCTCTTCTACAGTAAATTTTACAAAAAATAATGTTTTACTGTCGCAAATTTTAATTGCGCCAGGGATTGCCTTTTCTATAGTGAATTTTGCAAAAAATAATTTTTTACTGTCGCAAATTTTAATTACGCCAGGGATTGCCTTTTCTACAGTAAATTTTTCAAAAAACATTTTTCTACTGTCGCAAATTTTAATTGCGCCAGGGATTGCCTATTCTATAGTAAATTTTTCAAAAAATAATTTTCTACTGTCGCAAATTTTAATTGCGCCAGGGATTGCCTTTTCTATAGTAAATTTTTCAAAAATAATTTTTTTATTGTCACACATTTTAATTGCCCCAGGGATTGCCTTTTCTATAGTAAATTATTCACAAATTAATTTTTTACTGTCGCAAGTTTTAATTGCGCCAGGGATTGTCTTTTCTACAGTAAATTTTTCACAAATTAATTTTTTACTGTCGCAAATTTTAATTACGCCAGGGATTGCCTTTTCTACAGTAAATTTTTCAAAAAATTATTTTTTACTGTCGCAAATTTTAATTGCGCCAGGGATTGCCTTTTCTATAGTAAATTTTGCAAAAAAATAATTTTTTACTGTCGCAAATTTTAATTACGCCAGGGATTGCCTTTTCTACAGTAAATTTTTCAAAAAATAATTTTTTACTGTCGCAAATTTTATTTGCGCCAGGGATTGCCTTTTCTACAGTAAATTTTACAAAAAATAATTTTTTACTGTCGCAAATTTTAATTGCGCTAGGGATTGCCTTTTCTGTAGTAAATTTTGCAAAAAAATAATTTTTCACTGTCGCAAATTTTAGTTACGCCAGGGATTGCCTTTTCTACAGTAAATTTTTCAAAAAATAATTTTTTACTGTCGCAAATTTTAATTACGCCAGGGATTGCCTTTTCTACAGTAAATTTTTCAAAAAATAATTTTTACTGTCGCAAATTTTAATTACGCCAGGGATTGCCTATTCTACAGTAAATTTTTCAAAAAATAATTTTTTACTGTCGCAAATTTTAAATACGCCAGGGATTGCCTTTTCTATAGTAAATTTTTCACAAATTTATTTTATACTGTCGCAAATTTTAAATACGCCAGGGATTGCCTTTTCTATAGTAAATTTTTCAAAAATTAATTTTTTATTGTCGCAAATTTTAAATACGCCAGGGATTGCCTTTTCTATAGTAAATTATTAAAAAAATAATTTTTTGCTGTCGCAAATTTTAATTGCGCCAGGGATTGCCTTTTCTATAGTAAATTATTCAAAAAATAATTTTTTACTGTCGCAAATTTTAATTACGCCAGGGATTGCCTTTTCTATAGTAAATTTTTCAAAAAATAATTTTTTACTGTCGCAAATTTAACTGCGCCAGGGATTGCCTTTTCTATAGTAAATTATTCAAAAAATAATTTTTTACTGTCGCAAATTTTAATTGCGCCAGGGATTGCCTTTCCAACAGTAAATTTTACAAAAAATAATTTTTTACTGTCGCAAATTTTAATTGCGCCAGGGATTGCCTTTTCTATAGTAAATTTTTCAAAAAATAATTTTTTACTGTCGCAAATTTTAATTGCGCCAGGGATTGCCTTTTCTACAGTAAATTTTTCAAAAAATTATTTTTTACTGTCGCAAATTTTGACTGCGCCAGGGATTGCCTTTTCTATAGTAAATTATTCAAAAAATAATTTTTTACTGTCGCAAATTTTAATCGCGCCAGGGATTGCCTTTCCAACAGTAAATTTTACAAAAAATAATTTTTTACTGTCGCAAATTTTAATTGCGCCAGGGATTGCCTTTTCTACAGTAAATTTTACAAAAAAATAATTTTTTACTGTCGCAAATTTTAATTGCGCTAGGGATTGCCTTTTCTGTAGTAAATTTTGCAAAAAAATAATTTTTCACTGTCGCAAATTTTAGTTACGCCAGGGATTGCCTTTTCTACAGTAAATTTTACAAAAAATAATTTTTTACTGTCGCAAATTTTAATTACGCCAGGGATTGCCTTTTCTACAGTAAATTTTTCAAAAAATAATTTTTACTGTCGCAAATTTTAATTACGCCAGGGATTGCCTTTTCTACAGTAAATTTTTCAAAAAATAATTTTTTTCTGTCGCAAATTTTAAATACGCCAGGGATTGCCTTTTCTATAGTAAATTTTTCACAAATTAATTTTATACTGTCGCAAATTTTAAATACGCCAGGGATTGCCTTTTCTATAGTAAATTTTTCAAAAATTAATTTTTTACTGTCGCAAATTTTAAATACGCCAGGG
>CAWVNZ010000524.1:0-35000 GCA_963930735.1 Dioctria linearis
TTAAAACTTGCGACAGTAAAAAATTATTTTTTGCAAAATTTACTATAGAAAAGGCAATCCATGGCGTAATTAAAATTTGCGACAGTAAAAAATTATTTTTTGAATAATTTACTATAGAAAAGGCAATCCCTGGCGTATTTAAAATGTGCGACAGTAAAAAATTAATTTTTGACAAATTTACTATAGAAAAGGCAATCCCTGGCGTAATTAAAATTTGCGACACAAAAAAAATTAATTTTTGAAAAATTTACTATAGAAAAGGCAATCCCTGGCGTAATTAAAATTTGCGACAGAAAAAAATTATTTTTTGAATAATTTACTATAGAAAAGGCAATCCCTGGCGTAATTAAAATTTGCGACAGTAAAAAATTATTTTTTGAATAATTTACTATAGAAAAGGCAATCCCAGGCGCATTTAAAATTTGCGACAGTAAAAAATTATTTTTTGCAAAATTTACTATAGAAAAGGCAATCCCTGGCGTAATTAAAATGTGCGACAGTAAAAAATTATTTTTTTAATAAATTACTATAGAAAAGGCAATCCCTGGCGTAATTAAAACTTGCGACAGTAAAAAATTATTTTTTGAATAATTTACTATAGAAAAGGCAATCCCTGGCGTAATTAAAATTTGCGACAGTAAAAAATTATTTTTTGAATAATTTACTATAGAAAAGGCAATCCCAGGCGTAATTAAAATTTGCGACAGTAAAAAATTATTTTTTGAATAATTTACTATAGAAAAGGCAATCCCTGGCGTAATTAAAACTTGCGACAGTAAAAAAATTAATTTTTGAAATATTTACTATAGAAAAGGCAATCCCTGGCGATATTAATATTTGCGACAGTAAAAAATTATTTTTTGAAAAATTTACTATAGAAAAGGCAATCCCTGTCGTAATTAAAACTTGCGACAGTAAAAAATTATTTTTTGCAAAATTTACTATAGAAAAGCCAAACCCTGGCGTAATTAAAACTTGCGACAGTAAAAAATTATTTTTTGCAAAATTTACTACAGAAAAGGCAAACCCTGGCGTAATTAAAATTTGCGACAGAAAAAAATTAATTTTTGAAAAATTTACTATAGAAAAGGCAATCTGTGGCGTAATTAAAATTTGCGACAGAAAAAAATTATTTTTTGAATAATTTACAATAGAAAAGGCAATCCCTGGCGTAATTAAAACTTGCGACAGTAAAAAATTAATTTTTGAAAAATTTACTATAGAAAAGGCAATCCCTGGCGTAATTAAAATTTGCGACAGTAAAAAATTATTTTTTGAATAATTTACTATAGAAAAGGCAATCCCTGGCGTAATTAAAATTTGCGACAGTAAAAAATTATTTTTCGAATAATTTACTATAGAAAAGGCAATCCCTGGCGTAATTAAAATTTGCGACAGTAAAAATTATTTTTTGAATAATTTACTATAGAAAAGGCAATCCCTGACTTAATTAAAACTTGCGACAGTAAAAAATTATTTTTTGAATAATTTACTATAGAAAAGGCAATCCCTGGCGTAATTAAAACTTGCGACAGTAAAAAATTAATTTTTGCAAAATTTACTATAGAAAAGGCAATCCCTGGCGTAATTAAAACTTGCGACAGTAAAAAATTATTTTTTGCAAAATTTACTATAGAAAAGGCAATCCATGGCGTAATTAAAATTTGCGACAGTAAAAAATTATTTTTTGAATAATTTACTATAGAAAAGGCAATCCCTGGCGTATTTAAAATGTGCGACAGTAAAAAATTAATTTTTGACAAATTTACTATAGAAAAGGCAATCCCTGGCGTAATTAAAATTTGCGACACAAAAAAAAATTAATTTTTGAAAAATTTACTATAGAAAAGGCAATCCCTGGCGTAATTAAAATTTGCGACAGAAAAAAATTATTTTTTGAATAATTTACTATAGAAAAGGCAATCCCTGGCGTAATTAAAATTTGCGACAGTAAAAAATTATTTTTTGAATAATTTACTATAGAAAAGGCAATCCCTGGCGCATTTAAAATTTGCGACAGTAAAAAATTATTTTTTGCAAAATTTACTATAGAAAAGGAAATCCCTGGCGTAATTAAAATGTGCGACAGTAAAAAATTATTTTTTGAATAAATTACTATAGAAAAGGCAATCCCTGGCATAATTAAAACTTGCGACAGTAAAAAATTATTTTTTGAATAATTTACTATAGAAAAGGCAATCCCTGGCGTAATTAAAATTTGCGACAGTAAAAAATTATTTTTTGAATAATTTACTATAGAAAAGGCAATCCCAGGCGTAATTAAAATTTGCGACAGTAAAAAATTATTTTTTGAATAATTTACTATAGAAAAGGCAATCCCTGGCGTAATTAAAACTTGCGACAGTAAAAAAATTAATTTTTGAAATATTTACTATAGAAAAGGCAATCCCTGGCGATATTAAAATTTGCGACAGTAAAAAATTATTTTTTGAAAAATTTACTATAGAAAAGGCAATCCCTGGCGTAATTAAAACTTGCGACAGTAAAAAATTATTTTTTGCAAAATTTACTATAGAAAAGCCAATCCCTGGCGTAATTAAAATTTGCGACAGTAAAAAATTATTTTTTGAATAATTTACTATAGAAAAGGCAATCCCTGGCGTATTTAAAATTTGCGACAGTAAAAAATTATTTTCTGCAAAATTTACTATAGAAAAGGCAATCCCTGGCGTAATTAAAATTTGCGACAGTAAAAAATTATTTTTTCAATAATTTACTATAGAAAAGGCAATCCCTGCCGTATTTAAAATGTGCGACAGTAAAAAATTAATTTTTGACAAATTTACTATAGAAAAGGCAATCCCTGGCGTAATTAAAATTTGCGACACAAAAAAAATTAATTTTTGAAAAATTTACTATAGAAAAGGCAATCCCTGGCGTAATTAAAACTTGCGACAGTAAAAAATTATTTTTTGAATAATTTACTATAGAAAAGGCAATCCCTGGCGTAATTAAAATTTGCGACAGTAAAAAATTATTTTTTGAATAATTTACTATAGAAAAGGCAATCCCTGGCGTAATTAAAATTTGCGACAGTAAAAAATTAGTTTTTGAATAATTTACTATAGAAAAGGCAATCCCTGGCGTAATTAAAACTTGCGACAGTAAAAAATTAATTTTTGAAATATTAACTATAGAAAAGGCAATCCCTGGCGATATTAAAATTTTCGACAGTAAAAAATAATTTTTTGAAATATTTACTATAGAAAGGCAATCCCTGGCGTAATTAAAACTTGCGACAGTAAAAAATTATTTTTTTGCAAAATTTACTATAGAAAAGGCAATCCCTGGCGTAATTAAAACTTGCGACAGTAAAAAAATATTTTTTGCCAAATTTACTATAGAAAAGGCAATCCCTGGCGTAATTAAAATTTGCGACAGTAAAAAATTATTTTTTGAATAATTTACTATAGAAAAGGCAATCCCTGGCGTATTTAAAATTTGCGACAGTAAAAAATTAATTTTTGAAAAATTTACTATAGAAAAGGCAATCCCTGGCGTAATTAAAATTTGCGACAGAACATAATTAATTTTTGAAAAATTTACTATAGAAAAGGCAATCCCTGGCGTAATTAAAATTTGCGACAGAAAAAAAATTATTTTTGGAATAATTTACTATAGAAAAGGCAATCCCTGGCGTAATTAAAACTTGCGCCAGTAAAAAATTATTTTTTGCAAAATTTACTATAGAAAAGGCAATCCTTGGCGTAATTAAAATTTGCGACAGTAAAAAATTATTTTTTGAATAATTTACTATAGAAAAGGCAATCCCTGGCGTATTTAAAATTTGCGACAGTAAAAAATGAATTTTTGAAAAATTTACTATAGAAAAGGCAATCCCTGGCGTAATTAAAATTTGCGACAGAAAAAAATTAATTTTTGAAAAATTTACTATAGAAAAGGCAATCCCTGGCGTAATTAAAATTTTCGACAGTAAAAAATTATTTTTGAATAATTTACTATAGAAAAGGCAATCCCTGGCGTATTTAAAATTTGCGACAGTAAAAAATTATTTTTTGCAAAATTTACTAGAGAAAATGCAATCCCTGGCGTAATTAAAATTTGCGACGGTAAAAAATTATTTTTTGAATAATTTACTATAGAAAAGGCAATCCCTGGCGTAATTAAAACTTGCGACAGTAAAATATTATTTTTTGAATAATTTACTATAGAAAAAGCAATCCCTGGCGTAATTAAATTTTGCGACAGTAAAAAAGTATTTTTTGAATAATTTACTATAGAAAAGGCAATCCCTGGCGTAATTAAAACTTGCGACAGTAAAAAATTAATTTTTGAAAAATTTACTATAGAAAAGGCAATCCCTGGCGCAATTAAAACTTGCGACAGTAAAAAATTATTTTTTGCAAAATTTACTATAGAAAAGGCAATTCCTGGCGTAATTAAAACTTGCGACAGTAAAATATTATTTTTTGAATAATTTACTATAGAAAACGCAATCCCTGGCGTAATTAAAATTTTCGACAGTAAAAAATTATTTTTTTGAATAATTTACTATAAAAAGGCAATCCCTGGCGTAATTAAAATTTGCGACAGTAAAAAATTATTTTTTGAATAGTTTACTATAGAAAAGGCAATCCCTGGCGTAATTAAAACTTGCGACAGTAAAAAATTAATTTTTGAAAAATTTACTATAGAAAAGGCAATCCCTGGCGTAATTAAAATTTGCGACAGTATAAAATTATTTTTTGAAAAATTTACTATTGAAAAGGCAATCCCTGGCGTATTTAAAATTTGCGACAGTAAAAAATTATTTTTTGCAAAATTTACTATAGAAAAGGCAATCCCTGGCGTAATTAAAATTTGCGACAGAAAAAAAATTATTTTTGGAATAATTTACTATAGAAAAGGCAATCCCTGGCGTAATTAAAATTTGCGCCAGTAAAAATTATTTTTTGCAATATTTACTATAGAAAAGGCAATCCTTGGCGTAATTAAAATTTGCGACAGTAAAAAATTATTTTTTGAATAATTTACTATAGAAAAGGCAATCCCTGGCGTATTTAAAATTTGCGACAGTAAAAAATTAATTTTTGAAAAATTTACTATAGAAAACGCAATCCCTGGCGTAATTAAAATTTGCGACAGAAAAAAATTAATTTTTGAAAAATTTACTATAGAAAAGGCAATCCCTGGCGTAATTAAAATTTTCGACAGTAAAAAATTATTTTTTGAATAATTTACTATAGAAAAGGCAATCCCTGGCGTATTTAAAATTTGCGACAGTAAAAAATTATTTTTTGCAAAATTTACTAGAGAAAATGCAATCCCTGGCGTAATTAAAATTTGCGACAGTAAAAAATTATTTTTTGAATAATTTACTATAGAAAAGGCAATCCCTGGCGTAATTAAAACTTGCGACAGTAAAATATTATTTTTTGAATAATTTACTACAGAAAAGACAATCCCTGGCGTAATTAAAATTTGCGGCAGAAAAAATTATTTTTTGAATAATTTACTATAGAAAAGGCAATCCCTGGCGTAATTAAAATTTGCGAGAGTAAAAAATTATTTTTTGAATAATTTACTATAGAAAAGGCAATCCCTGGCGTAATTAAAACTTGCGACAATAAAAAAATTAATTTTTGAAAAATTTACTATAGAAAAGGCAATCCCTGTCGCAATTAAAACTTGCGACAGTAAAAAAATATTTTTTGCAAAATTTACTATAGAAAAGGCAATTCCTGGCGTAATGAAAACTTCCGACAGTAAAAAATTATTTTTTGAATAATTTACTATAGAAAACGCAATCCCTGGCGTAATTAAATTTTGCGACAGTGAAAAATTATTTTTTTGAATAATTTACTATAAAAAAGGCAATCCCTGGCGTAATTAAAATTTGCGACAGTACAAAATTATTTTTTGAATAGTTTACTATAGAAAAGGCAATCCCTGGCGTAATTAAAACTTGCGACAGTAAAAAATTAATTTTTGAAAAATTTACTATAGAAAAGGCAATCCCTGGCGTAATTAAAATTTGCGACAGTAAAAAATTATTTTTTGAAAAATTTACTACAGAAAAGGCAATCCCTGGCGTAATTAAAATTTGCGACAGAAAAAAATTATTTTTTGAAAAATTTACTATAGAAAAGGCAATCCCTGGCGTATTTAAACTTTGCGACAGTAAAAAATTATTTTTTGAATAATTTACTATAGAAAAGGCAATCCCTGGCTTAATTAAAACTTGCGACAGTAAAAAATAATTTTTTGAATAATTTACTATAGAAAAGGCAATCCCTGGCGTAATTAAAACTTGCGACAGTAAAAAATTATTTTTTGGAAAATTTACTATAGAAAAGGCAATCCCTGGCGTAATTAAAACTTGCGACAATAAAAAATTATTTTTTGCAAAATTTACTATAGAAAAGGCAATCCATGGCGTAATTAAAATTTGCGACAGTAAAAAATTATTTTTTGAATAATTTACTATAGAAAAGGCAATCCCTGGCGTATTTAAAATGTGCGACAGTAAAAAATTTATTTTTGAAAAATTTACTATAGAAAAGGCAATCCCTGGCTTAATTAAAATTTGCGACACAAAAAAAATTAATTTTTGAAAAATTTACTATAGAAAAGGCAATCCCTGGCGTAATTAAAATTTGCGACAGACAAAAATTATTTTTTGAATAATTTACTATAGAAAAGGCAATCCCTGGCGTAATTAAAATTTGCGACAGTAAAAAATTATTTTTTGAATAATTTACTATAGAAAACGCAATCCCTGGCGCATTTAAAATTTGCGACAGTAAAAAATTATTTTTTGCAAAATTTACTATAGAAAAGGCAATCCCCTGGCGTAATTAAAATGTGCGACACTAAAAAATTATTTTTTGAATAATTTACTATAGAAAAGGCAATCCCTGGCGTAATTAAAATTTGCGACAGGTAAAAATTATTTTTTGAATAATTTACTATAGAAAAGGCAATCCCAGGCGTAATTAAAATTTGCGACAGTAAAATATTATTTTTTGAATAATTTACTATAGAAAAGGCAATCCCTGGCGTAATTACAACTTGCGACAGTAAAAAAATTAATTTTTGAAATATTTACTATAGAAAAGGCAATCCCTGGCGATATTAAAATTTGCGACAGTAAAAAATTATTTTTTGAAAAATTTACTATAGAAAAGGCAATCCCTGGCGTAATTAAAACTTGCGACAGTAAAAAATTATTTTTTGCAAAATTTACTATAGAAAAGCCAATCCCTGGCGTAATTAAAACTTGCGACAGTAAAAAATTATTTTTTGCAAAATTTACTACAGAAAAGGCAAACCCTGGCGTAATTAAAATTTGCGACAGTAAAAATTATTTTTTGAATAATTTACTATAGAAAAGGCAATCCCTGGCGTATTTAAAATTTGCGACAGTAAAAAATGAATTTTTGAAAAATTTACTATAGAAAAGGCAATCCCTGGCGTAATTAAAATTTGCGACAGAAAAAAATTAATTTTTGAAAAATTTACTATAGAAAAGGCAATCCCTGGCGTAATTAAAATTAGCGACAGAAAAAAATTATTTTTTGAATAATTTACAATAGAAAAGGCAATCCCTGGCGTAATTAAAACTTGCGACAGTAAAAAATTAATTTTTGAAAAATTTACTATAGAAAAGGCAATCCCTGGCGTACTTAAAATTTGCGACAGTAAAAAATTATTTTTTGAATAATTTACTATAGAAAAGGCAATCCCTGGCGTAATTAAAATTTGGGACAGTAAAAAATTATTTTTCGAATAATTTACTATAGAAAAGGCAATCCCTGGCGTAATTAAATTTGCGACAGTAAAAAATTATTTTTTGAATAATTTACTATAGAAAACGCAATCCCTGGCGTAATTAAAATTTGCGACAGAAAAAAATTATTTTTTGAAAAATTTACTATAGAAAAGGCAATCCCTGGCGTATTTAAAATTTGCGACAGTAAAAAATTATTTTTTGAATAATTTACTATAGAAAAGGCAATCCCGGGCATAATTAAAACTTGCGACAGTAAAAAATTATTTTTTGAATAATTTACTATAGAAAAGGCAATCGCTGGCGTAATTAAAATTTGCGACAGAAAAAAATTATTTTTTGAATAATTTACTATAGAAAAGGCAATCCCTGGGCGTAATTAAAATTTGCGACAGTAAAAAATTATTTTTTGAATAATTTACTATAGAAAAGGCAATCCCTGGCGTATTTAAAATTTGCGACAGTAAAAAATTATTTTCTGCAAAATTTACTATAGAAAAGGCAATCCCTGGCGTAATTAAAATTTGCGACAGTAAAAAAATTATTTTTTCAATAATTTACTATAGAAAAGGCAATCCCTGGCGTAATTAAAACTTGCGACAGTAAAAAATTATTTTTTGAATAATTTACTATAGAAAAGGCAATCCCTGGCGTAATTAAAATTTGCGACAGTAAAAAATTATTTTTTGAATAATTTACTATAGAAAAGGCAATCCCTGGCGTAATTAAAATTTGCGACAGTAAAAAATTAGTTTTTGAATAATTTACTATAGAAAAGGCAATCCCTGGCGTAATTAAAACTTGCGACAGTAAAAAATTAATTTTTGAAATATTAACTATAGAAAAGGCAATCCCTGGCGATATTAAAATTTTCGACAGTAAAAAATAATTTTTTGAAATATTTACCATAGAAAAGGCAATCCCTGGCGTAATTAAAACTTGTGACAGTAAAAAATTATTTTTTTGCAAAATTTACTATAGAAAAGGCAATCCCTGGCGTAATTAAAACTTGCGACAGTAAAAAATATTTTAGCCAAATTTACTATAGAAAAGGCAATCCCTGGCGTAATTAAAATTTGCGACAGTAAAAAATTATTTTTTGAATAATTTACTATAGAAAAGGTAATCCCTGGCGTACTGAAAATTTGCGACAGTAAAAAATTAATTTTTGAAAAATTTACTATAGAAAAGGCAATCCCTGGCGTAATAAAATTTGCGACAGAACATAATTAATTTTTGAAAAATTTACTATAGAAAAGGCAATCCCTGGCGTAATTAAAATTTGCGACAGAAAAAAAATTATTTTTGGAATAATTTACTATAGAAAAGGCAATCCCTGGCGTAATTAAAACTTGCGCCAGTAAAAAATTATTTTTTGCAAAATTTACTATAGAAAAGGCAATCCTTGGCGTAATTAAAATTTGCGACAGTAAAAAATTATTTTTTGAATAATTTACTATAGAAAAGGCAATCCCTGGCGTATTTAAAATTGCGACAGTAAAAAATTAATTTTTGAAAAATTTACTATAGAAAACGCAATCCCTGGCGTAATTAAAATTTGCGACAGAAAAAAATTAATTTTTGAAAAATTTACTATAGAAAAGGCAATCCCTGGCGTAATTAAAATTTTCGACAGTAAAAAATTATTTTTTGAATAATTTACTATAGAAAAGGCAATCCCTGGCGTATTTAAAATTTGCGACAGTAAAAAATTATTTTTTGCAAAATTTACTAGAGAAAATGCAATCCCTGGCGTAATTAAAATTTGCGACAGTAAAAAATTATTTTTTGAATAATTTACTATAGAAAAGGCAATCCCTGGCGTAATTAAAACTTGCGACAGTAAAATATTATTTTTTGAATAATTTACTATAGACAAGGCAATCCCTGGCGTAATTAAAATTTGCGACAGTAAAAAATTATTTTTTCAATAATTTACTATAGAAAAGGCAATACCTGGCGTATTTAAAATTTGCGACAGTAAAAAATTATTTTCTGCAAAATTTACTATAGAAAAGGCAATCCCTGGCGTAATTAAAATTTGCGACAGTAAAAAATTATTTTTTCAATAATTTACTATAGAAAAGGCAATCCCTGGCGTAATTAAAACTTGCGACAGTAAAAAATTATTTTTTGAATAATTTACTATAGAAAAGGCAATCTCTGGCGTAATTAAAATTTGCGACAGTAAAAAATTATTTTTTGAATAATTTACTATAGAAAAGGCAATCCCTGGCGTAATTAAAATTTGCGACAGTAAAAAATTAGTTTTTGAATAATTTACTATAGAAAAGGCAATCCCTGGCGTAATTAAAACTTGCGACAGTAAAAAATTAATTTTTGAAATATTAACTATAGAAAAGGCAATCCCTGGCGATATTAAAATTTTCGACAGTAAAAAATAATTTTTTGAAATATTTACCATAGAAAAGGCAATCCCTGGCGTAATTAAAACTTGTGACAGTAAAAAATTATTTTTTTGCAAAATTTACTATAGAAAAGGCAATCCCTGGCGTAATTAAAACTTGCGACAGTAAAAAAATATTTTTTGCCAAATTTACTATAGAAAAGGCAATCCCTGGCGTAATTAAAATTTGCGACAGTAAAAAATTATTTTTTGAATAATTTACTATAGAAAAGGCAATCCCTGGCGTATTTAAAATTTGCGACAGTAAAAAATTTATTTTTGAAAAATTTACTATAGAAAAGGCAATCCCTGGCGTAATTAAAATTTGCGACAGAACATAATTAATTTTTGAAAAATTTACTATAGAAAAGGCAATCCCTGGCGTAATTAAAATTTGCGACAGAAAAAAAATTATTTTTGGAATAATTTACTATAGAAAAGGCAATCCCTGGCGTAATTAAAACTTGCGCCAGTAAAAAATTATTTTTTGCAAAATTTACTATAGAAAAGGCAATCCTTGGCGTAATTAAAATTTGCGACAGTAAAAAATTATTTTTTGAATAATTTACTATAGAAAAGGCAATCCCTGGCGTATTTAAAATTTGCGACAGTAAAAAATTAATTTTTGAAAAATTTACTATAGAAAACGCAATCCCTGGCGTAATTAAAATTTGCGACAGAAAAAAATTAATTTTTGAAAAATTTACTATAGAAAAGGCAATCCCTGGCGTAATTAAAATTTTCGACAGTAAAAAATTATTTTTTGAATAATTTACTATAGAAAAGGCAATCCCTGGCGTATTTAAAATTTGCGACAGTAAAAAATTATTTTTTGCAAAATTTACTAGAGAAAATGCAATCCCTGGCGTAATTAAAATTTGCGACAGTAAAAAATTATTTTTTGAATAATTTACTATAGAAAAGGCAATCCCTGGCGTAATTAAAACTTGCGACAGTAAAATATTATTTTTTGAATAATTTACTATAGACAAGGCAATCCCTGGCGTAATTAAAATTTGCGACAGTAAAAAATTATTTTTTGAATAATTTACTATAGAAAAGGCAATCCCTGGCGTAATTAAATTTTGCGACAGTAAAAAAGTATTTTTTGAATAATTTACTATAGAAAAGGCAATCCCTGGCGTAATTAAAACTTGCGACAGTAAAAAATTAATTTTTGAAAAATTTACTATAGAAAAGGCAATCCCTGGCGCAATTAAAACTTGCGACAGTAAAAAATTATTTTTTGCAAAATTTACTATAGAAAAGGCAATTCCTGGCGTAATTAAAACTTGCGACAGTAAAATATTATTTTTTGAATAATTTACTATAGAAAACGCAATCCCTGGCGTAATTAAAATTTGCGACAGTAAAAAATTATTTTTTTGAATAATTTACTATAAAAAGGCAATCCCTGGCGTAATTAAAATTTGCGACAGTAAAAAATTATTTTTTGAATAGTTTACTATAGAAAAGGCAATCCCTGGCGTAATTAAAACTTGCGACAGTAAAAAATTATTTTTTGCAAAATTTACTATAGAAAAGGCAATCCTTGGCGTAATTAAAATTTGCGACAGTAAAAAATTATTTTTTGAATAATTTACTATAGAAAAGGCAATCCCTGGCGTATTTAAAATTTGCGACAGTAAAAAATTAATTTTTGAAAAATTTACTATAGAAAACGCAATCCCTGGCGTAATTAAAATTTGCGACAGAAAAAAATTAATTTTTGAAAAATTTACTATAGAAAAGGCAATCCCTGGCGTAATTAAAACTTGCGACAGTAAAAAATTATTTTTTGAATAATTTACTATAGAAAAGGCAATCCCTGGCGTAATTAAAATTTGCGACAGTAAAAAATTAGTTTTTGAATAATTTACTATAGAAAAGGCAATCCCTGGCGTAATTAAAACTTGCGACAGTAAAAAATTAATTTTTGAAAAATTTACTATAGAAAAGGCAATCCCTGGCGCAATTAAAACTTGCGACAGTAAAAAATTATTTTTTGCAAAATTTACTATAGAAAAGGCAATTCCTGGCGTAATTAAAACTTGCGACAGTAAAATATTATTTTTTGAATAATTTACTATAGAAAACGCAATCCCTGGCGTAATTAAAATTTGCGACAGTAAAAAATTATTTTTTTGAATAATTTACTATAAAAAGGCAATCCCTGGCGTAATTAAAATTTGCGACAGTAAAAAATTATTTTTTGAATAGTTTACTATAGAAAAGGCAATCCCTGGCGTAATTAAAACTTGCGACAGTAAAAAATTAATTTTTGAAAAATTTACTATAGAAAAGGCAATCCCTGGCGTAATTAAAATTTGCGACAGTATAAAATTATTTTTTGAAAAATTTACTATAGAAAAGGCAATCCCTGGCGTATTTAAAATTTGCGACAGTAAAAAATTATTTTTTGCAAAATTTACTATAGAAAAGGCAATCCCTGGCGTAATTAAAATTTGCGACAGAAAAAAAATTATTTTTGGAATAATTTACTATAGAAAAGGCAATCCCTGGCGTAATTAAAATTTGCGCCAGTAAAAAATTATTTTTTGCAATATTTACTATAGAAAAGGCAATCCTTGGCGTAATTAAAATTTGCGACAGTAAAAAATTATTTTTTGAATAATTTACTGTAGAAAAGGCAATCCCTGGCGTATTTAAAATTTGCGACAGTAAAAAATTAATTTTTGAAAAATTTACTATAGAAAACGCAATCCCTGGCGTAATTAAAATTTGCGACAGAAAAAAATTAATTTTTGAAAAATTTACTATAGAAAAGGCAATCCCTGGCGTAATTAAAATTTTCGACAGTAAAAAATTATTTTTTGAATAATTTACTATAGAAAAGGCAATCCCTGGCGTATTTAAAATTTGCGACAGTAAAAAATTATTTTTTGCAAAATTTACTAGAGAAAATGCAATCCCTGGCGTATTTAAAATATGTGACAGTAAAAAATTATTTTTTGCAAAATTTACTATAGAAAAGGCAATCCCTGGCTTAATTAAAACTTGCGACAGTAAAAAATTATTTTTTGAATAATTTACTATAGAAAAGGCAATCCCTGGCGTTTTTAAAATGTGCGACAGCAAAAAAATTAATTTTTGAAAAATTTACTATAGAAAAGGCAATCCCTGGCGTAATTAAAATTTGCGACAGAAAAAAATTATTTTTTGAATAATTTACTATAGAAAAGGCAATCCCTGGCGTAATTAAAATTTGCGACAGTAAAAAATTATTTTTTGAATAATTTACTATAGAAAAGGCAATCCCTGGCGTATTTAAAATTTGCGACAGTAAAAAATTATTTTTTGGATAATTTACTATAGAAAAGGCAATCCCTGGCGTAATTAAAATGTGCGACTGTAAAAAATTATTTTTTGAATAATTTACTATAGAAAAGGCAATACCTGGCGTAATTAAAACTTGCGACAGTAAAAAATAATTTTTTGAATAATTTACTATAGAAAAGGCAATCCCTGGCGTAACTAAAATTTGCGACAGTAAAAAATTATTTTTTGAATAATTTACTATAGAAAAGGCAATCCCTGGCGTAATTAAAATTTGCGACAGTAAAAAATTATTTTTCGAATAATTTACTATAGAAAAGGCAATCCCTGGCGTAATTAAAACTTGCGACAGTAAAAAATTACTTTTTGCAAAATTTACTATAGAAAAGGCAATCCCTGACGTAATTAAAACTTGCGACAGTAAAAAATTATTTTTTGCAAAATTTACTATAGAAAAGGCAATCCCTGGCGTAATTAAAATTTGCGACAGTAAAAAATTATTTTTTGAATAATTTACTATAGAAAAGGGAATCCCTGGCGTATTTAAAATTTGCGACAGTAAAAAATTAATTTTTGAAAAATTTACTATAGAAAAGGCAATCCTTGGCGTAATTAAAATTTGCGACAGTAAAAAATTATTTTTTGAATAATTTACTATAGAAAAGGCAATCCCTGGCGTATTTAAAATTTGCGACAGTAAAAAATTATTTTTCGAATAATTTACTATAGAAAAGGCAATCCCTGGCGTAATTAAAACTTGCGACAGTAAAAAATTACTTTTTGCAAAATTTACTATAGAAAAGGCAATCCCTGGCGTAATTAAAACTTGCGACAGTAAAAAATTATTTTTTGCAAAATTTACTATAGAAAAGGCAATCCCTGGCGCAATTAAAACTTGCGACAGTAAAATATTATTTTTTGAATAATTTACTATAGAAAAGACAATCCCTGGCGTAATTAAAATTTGCGACAGTAAAAAATTATTTTTTGAATAATTTACTATAGAAAAGGCAATCCCTGGCGTAATTAAAATTTGCGAGAGTAAAAAATTATTTTTTGAATAATTTACTATAGAAAAGGCAATCCCTGGCGTAGTTAAAACTTGCGACAATAAAAAATTAATTTTTGAAAAATTTACTATAGAAAAGGCAATCCCTGTCGCAATTAAAACTTGCGACAGTAAAAAAATATTTTTTGCAAAATTTACTATAGAAAAGGCAATTCCTGGCGTAATGAAAACTTGCGACAGTAAAAAATTATTTTTTGAATAATTTACAATAGAAAACGCAATCCCTGGCGTAATTAAAATTTGCGACAGTGAAAAATTATTTTTTTGAATAATTTACTATAAAAAAGGCAATCCCTGGCGTAATTAAAATTTGCGACAGTACAAAATTATTTTTTGAATAGTTTACTATAGAAAAGGCAATCCCTGGCGTAATTAAAACTTGCGACAGTAAAAAATTAATTTTTGAAAAATTTACTATAGAAAAGGCAATCTCTGGCGTAATTAAAATTTGCGACAGTAAAAAATTATTTTTTGAAAAATTTACTATAGAAAAGGCAATCCCTGGCGTATTTAAAATTTGCGACAGTAAAAAATTATTTTTTGCAAAATTTACTATAGAAAAGGCAATCCCTGGCGTAATTAAAATTTGCGACAGTAAAAAATTATTTTTTGAATAATTTACTAAAGAAAAGGCAATCCCTGGCGTAATTAAAACTTGCGACAGTAAAAAATTATTTTTTGAATAATTTACTATAGAAAGGCAATCCCTGGCGTAATTAAAATTTGCGACAGTAAAAAATTATTTTTTGAATAATTTATTATAGAAAAGGCAATACCTGGCGTAATTAAAACTTGCGACAGTAAAAAATTAATTTTTGAAAAATTTACTATAGAAAAGGCAATCCCTGGCGTAATTAAAATTTGCGACAGTAAAAAATTATTTTTTGAAAAATTTACTATAGAAAAGGCAATCCCTGGTGTATTTAATATTTGCAAAAGTAAAAAATTATTTTTTGCAAAATTTACTATAGAAAAGGCAATCCCTGGTGTAATTAAAATTTGCGACAGTAAAAATTTTTTTTTCAAAATTTACTATAGAAAAGGCAATCCCTGGCGTAATTAAAATTTGCGACAGTAAAAAATTATTTTTTGAAAAATTTACTATAGAAAAGGCAATCCCTGGCGTAATTAAAATTTGCGACAGAAAAAAATTAATTTTTGAAAAATTTACTATAGAAAAGTCAATCCCTGGCGTAATTAAAACTTGCGACAGTAAAAATTATTTTTTGCAAAATTTACTATAGAAAAGGCAATCCCTGGCGTAATTAAAACTTGCGACAGTAAAAAATTATTTTTAGCAAAATTTACTATAGAAAAGGCAATCCCTGGCGTAATTAAAATTTGCGACAATAAAAAATTATTTTTTGAATAATTTACTATAAAAATGGCAATCCCTGGCGTATTTAAAATTTGCGACAGTAAAAGTTTAATTTTTGAAAAATTTACTATAGAAAAGGCAATCCCTGGCGTAATTAAAATTTGCGACAAAAAAAAAGTAATTTTTGAAAAATTTACTATAGAAAAGGCAATCCCTGGCGTAATTAAAATTTGCGACAGAAAAAAATGATTTTTTGATCAATTTACTATAGAAAAGGCAATCCCTGGCGTAATTAAAACTTGCGACAGTAAAAAATTATTTTTTGCAAAATTTACTATAGAAAAGGCAATCCCTGGCGTAATTAAAATTTGCGACAGTAAAAAATTATTTTTTGAAAAATTTACTATATAAAAGGCAATCCCTGGCGTATTTAAAATTTGCGACAGTAAAAAATTATTTTTTGAATAATTTACTATAGAAAAGGCAATCCCTGGCGTAATTAAAATTTGCGACAGTAAAAAATTAATTTTTGAATAATTTACTATAGAAAAGGCAATCCCTGGCGTATTTAAAATTTGCGACAGTAAAAATTTAATTTTTGAAAAATTTACTATAGAAAAGGCAATCCTTGGCGTATTTAAAATTTGCGACAGAAAAAAATTATTTTTTTGAATAATTTACAATAGAAAAGGCAATCCCTGGCGTAATTAAAACTTGCGACAGTAAAAAATGAATTTTTGCAAAATTTACTATAGAAAAGGCAATCCCTGGCGTATTTAAAATTTGCGACAGAAAAAAATTATTTTTTGCAATATTTACTATAGAAAAGGCAATCCCTGGCGTATTTAAAATTTGCGACAGTAAAAAATTATTTTTTGAATAATTTACTATAGAAAAGGCAATCCCTGGCGTAATTAAAATTTGCGACATTTACTATAGAAAAGGCAATCCCTGGCGTATCTAAAATTTGCGACAGTAAAAAATAATTTTTTGAATAATTTACTATAGAAAAGGCAATCCCTGGCGTAGTTAAAACTTGCGACAGTAAAAAATTATTTTTTGAATAATTTACTATAGAAAAGGCAATTCCTGGCGTAATTAAAACTTGCGACAGTAAAAAATTATTTTTTGCAAAATTTACTATAGAAAAGGCAATCCCTGGCGTAATTAAAACTTGCGACAGTAAAAAATTATTTTTTGCAAAATTTACTATAGAAAAGGCAATCCCTGGCGTAATTAAAATTTGCGACAGTAAAAAATTATTTTTTGAATAATTTACTATAGAAAAGGGAATCCCTGGCGTATTTAAAATTTGCGACAGTAAAAAATTAATTTTTGAAAAATTTACTATAGAAAAGGCAATCCCTGGCGTAATTAAAATTTGCGACAGAAAAAAATTAATTTTTGAAAAATTTAGTATAGAAAAGGCAATCCCTGGCGTAATTAAAACTTGCGACAGTAAAAAATTATTTTTTGAATAATTTACTATAGAAAAGGCAATCCCTGGCGTAACTAAAATTTGCGACAGTAAAAAATTATTTTTTGAATAGTTTACTATAGAAAAGGCAATCCCTGGCGTAATTAAAATTTGCGACAGTAAAAAATTATTTTTCGAATAATTTACTATAGAAAAGGCAATCCCTGGCGTAATTAAAACTTGCGACAGTAAAAAATTACTTTTTGCAAAATTTACTATAGAAAAGGCAATCCCTGGCGTATTTAAAATTTGCGACAGAAAAAAATTATTTTTTGCAATATTTACTATAGAAAAGGCAATCCATGGCGTATTTAAAATTTGCGACAGTAAAAAATTATTTTTTGAATAATTTACTATAGAAAAGGCAATCCCTGGCGTAATTAAAATTTGCGACAGAAAAAAATTATTTTTTGAAAAATTTACTATAGAAAAGGCAATCCCTGGCGTAATTAAAACTTGCGACAGTAAAAAATTATTTTTTGCAAAATTTACTATAGAAAAGGAAATCCATGGCGTAATTAAAATTTGCGACAGTAAAAAATTATTTTTTGAATAATTTACTATAGAAAAGGCAATCCCTGGCGTTTTTAAAATGTGCGACAGCAAAAAAATTAATTTTTGAAAAATTTACTATAGAAAAGGCAATCCCTGGCGTATTTAAAATTTGCGACAGTAAAAAATTATTTTTTGCAAAATTTACTATAGAAAAGGCAATCCCTGGCTTAATTAAAACTTGCGACAGTAAAAAATTATTTTTTGAATAATTTACTATAGAAAAGGCAATCCCTGGCGTTTTTAAAATGTGCGACAGCAAAAAAATTAATTTTTGAAAAATTTACTATAGAAAAGGCAATCCCTGGCGTAATTAAAATTTGCGACACAAAAAAAATTAATTTTTGAAAAATTTACTATAGAAAAGGCAATCCCTGGCGTAATTAAAATTTGCGACAGAAAAAAATTATTTTTTGAATAATTTACTATAGAAAAGGCAATCCCTGGCGTAATTAAAATTTGCGACAGTAAAAAATTATTTTTTGAATAATTTACTATAGAAAAGGCAATCCCTGGCGTATTTAAAATTTGCGACAGTAAAAAATTATTTTTTGCAAAATTTACTATAGAAAAGGCAATCCCTGGCGTAATTAAAATGTGCGACAGTAAAAAATTATTTTTTGAATAATTTACTATAGAAAAGGCAATCCCTGGCGTAATTAAAACTTGCGACAGTAAAAAATTATTTTTTGAATAATTTACTATAGAAAAGGCAATCCCTGGCGTAACTAAAATTTGCGACAGTAAAAAATTATTTTTTGAATAATTTACTATAGAAAAGGCAATCCCTGGCGTAATTAAAATTTGCGACAGTAAAAAATTATTTTTCGAATAATTTACTATAGAAAAGGCAATCCCTGGCGTAATTAAAACTTGCGACAGTAAAAAATTACTTTTTGCAAAATTTACTATAGAAAAGGCAATCCCTGGCGTAATTAAAACTTGCGACAGTAAAAAATTATTTTTTGCAAAATTTACTATAGAAAAGGCAATCCCTGGCGTAATTAAAATTTGCGACAGTAAAAAATTATTTTTTGAATAATTTACTATAGAAAAGGTAATCCTTGGCGTATTTAAAATTTGCGACAGTAAAAAATTAATTTTTGAAAAAATTACTATAGAAAAGGCAATCCCTGGCGTAATTAAAATTTGCGACAGAAAAAAATTAATTTTTGAAAAATTTACTATAGAAAAGGCAATCCCTGGCGTAATTAAAACTTGCGACAGTAAAAAATTATTTTTTGAATAATTTACTATAGAAAAGGCAATCCCTGGCGTAATTAAAATTTGCGACAGTAAAAAATTATTTTTCGAATAATTTACTATAGAAAAGGCAATCCCTGGCGTAATTAAAACTTGCGACAGTAAAAAATTACTTTTTGCAAAATTTACTATAGAAAAGGCAATCCCTGGCGTAATTAAAACTTGTGACAGTAAAAAATTATTTTTTGCAAAATTTACTATAGAAAAGGCAATCCCTGGCGTAATTAAAATTTGCGACAGTAAAAAATTATTTTTTGAATAATTTACTATAGAAAAGGCAATCCCTGGCCTAATTAAAACTTGCGACAGTAAAAAATTATTTTTTGAATAATTTACTATAGAAAAGGCAATCTCTGGCGTAATTAAAATTTGCGACAGTAAAAAATTATTTTTTGAATAATTTACTATAGAAAAGGCAATCCCAGGCGTAATTAAAATTTGCGACAGTAAAAAATTATTTTTTGCAAAATTTACTATAGAAAAGGCAATCCCTGGCGTAATTAAAACTTGCGACAGTAAAAAATTATTTTTTGCAAAATTTACTATAGAAAAGGAAATCCATGGCGTAATTAAAATTTGCGACAGTAAAAAATTATTTTTTGAATAATTTACTATAGAAAAGGTAATCCCTGGCGTTTTTAAAATGTGCGACAGCAAAAAAATTAATTTTTGAAAAATTTACTATAGAAAAGGCAACCCCTGGCGTAATTAAAATTTGCGACACAAAAAAAATTAATTTTTGAAAAATTTACTACAGAAAAGGCAATCCCTGGCGTAATTAAAATTTGCGACAGAAAAAAATTATTTTTTGAATAATTTACTATAGAAAAGGCAATCCCTGGCGTAATTAAAATTTGCGACAGTAAAAAATATTTTTTGAATAATTTACTATAGAAAAGGCAATCCCTGGCGTATTTAAAATTTGCGACAGTAAAAAATTATTTTTTGCAAAATTTACTATAGAAAAGGCAATCCCTGGCGTAATTAAAATGTGCGACAGTAAAAAATTATTTTTTGAATAATTTACTATAGAAAAGGCGTAATTAAAATGTGCGACAGTAAAAAATTATTTTTTGAATAATTTACTATAGAAAAGGCAATCCCTGGCGTAATTAAAACTTGCGACAGTAAAAAATTATTTTTTGAATAATTTACTATAGAAAAGGCAATACCTGGCGTAATTAAAATTTGCGACAGTAAAAAATTATTTTTTGAATAATTTACCATAGAAAAGGCAATCCCAGGCGAAATTAAAATTTGCGGCAGTAAAAAATTATTTTTTGAATATTTACTATAGAAAAGGCAGTCCCTGGCGTAATTAAAACTTGCGACAGTAAAAAATTATTTTTTGAATAATTTACTATAGAAAAGGCAATCCCTGGCGTAATTAAAATTTGCGACAGTAAAAAATTATTTTTTGAATAATTTACTATAGAAAAAGCAATCCCAGGCGTAATTAAAATTTGCGACAGTAAAAAATTATTTTTTGAATAATTTACTATAGAAAAGGCAATCCCTGGCGTAATTAAAACTTGCGACAGTAAGAAATTATTTTTTGAATAATTTACTATAGAAAAGGCAATCCCTGGCGTAACTAAAATTTGCGACAGTAAAAAATTATTTTTTGAATAATTTACTATAGAAAAGGCAATCCCTGGCGTAATTAAAATTTGCGACAGTTAAAAATTATTTTTCGAATAATTTACTATAGAAAAGGCAATCCCTGGCGTAATTAAAACTGCGACAGTAAAAAATTACTTTTTGCAAAATTTACCATAGAAAAGGCAATCCCTGGCGTAATTAAAACTTGCGACAGTAAAAAAATACTATAGAAAAAGCAATCCCAGGCGTAATTAAAATTTGCGACAGTAAAAAATTATTTTTTGAATAATTTACTATAGAAAAGGCAATCCCTGGCGTAATTAAAACTTGCGACAGTAAGAAATTATTTTTTGAATAATTTACTATAGAAAAGGCAATCCCTGGCGTAACTAAAATTTGCGACAGTAAAAAATTATTTTTTGAATAATTTACTATAGAAAAGGCAATCCCTGGCGTAATTAAAATTTGCGACAGTAAAAAATTATTTTTCGAATAATTTACTATAGAAAAGGCAATCCCTGGCGTAATTAAAACTTGCGACAGTAAAAAATTACTTTTTGCAAAATTTACTATAGAAAAGGCAATCCCTGGCGTAATTAAAACTTGCGACAGTAAAAAATTATTTTTTGCAAAATTTACTATAGAAAAGGCAATCCCTGGCGTAATTAAAATTTGCGACAGAAGAAAATTAATTTTTGAAAAATTTACTATAGAAAAGGCAATCCCTGGCGTAATTAAAACTTGCGACAGTAAAAAATTATTTTTTGAATAATTTACTATAGAAAAGGCAATCCCTGGCGTAATTAAAATTTGCGACAGTAAAAAATTATTTTTCGAATAATTTACTATAGAAAAGGCAATCCCTGGCGTAATTAAAACTTGCGACAGTAAAAAATTACTTTTTGCAAAATTTACTATAGAAAAGGCAATCCATGGCGTAATTAAAACTTGCGACAGTAAAAAATTATTTTTTGCAAAATTTACTATAGAAAAGGCAATCCCTGGCGTAATTAAAATTTGCGACAGTAAAAAACTATTTTTTGAATAATTTACTATAGAAAAGGCAATCCCTGGCTTAATTAAAACTTGCGACAGTAAGAAATTATTTTTTGAATAATTTACTATAGAAAAGGCAATCCCTGGCGTAACTAAAATTTGCGACAGTAAAAAATTATTTTTTGAATAATTTACTATAGAAAAGGCAATCCCTGGCGTAATTAAAATTTGCGACAGTAAAAAATTATTTTTCGAATAATTTACTATAGAAAAGGCAATCCCTGTCGTAATTAAAACTTGCGACAGTAAAAAATTACTTTTTGCAAAATTTACTATAGAAAAGGCAATCCCTGGCGTAATTAAAACTTGCGACAGTAAAAAATTATTTTTTGCAAAATTTACTATAGAAAATGCAATCCCTGGCGTAATTAAAATTTGCGACAGTAAAAAATTATTTTTTGAATAATTTACTATAGAAAAGGGAATCCCTGGCGTATTTAAAATTTGCGACAGTAAAAAATTAATTTTTGAAAAATTTACTATAGAAAAGGCAATCCCTGGCGTAATTAAAATTTGCGACAGAAAAAAATTAATTTTGAAAAATTTACTATAGAAAAGGCAATCCCTGGCGTAATTAAAACTTGCGACAGTAAAAAATTATTTTTTGAATAATTTACTATAGAAAAAGGCAATCCCTGGCGTAACTAAAATTTGCGACAGTAAAAAATTATTTTTTGAATAATTTACTATAGAAAAGGCAATCCCTGGCGTAATTAAAATTTGCGACAGTAAAAAATTATTTTTCGAATAATTTACTATAGAAAAGGCAATCCCTGGCGTAATTAAAATATGCGACAGAAAAAAATTATTTTTTGAAAAATTTACTATAGAAAAGGCAATCCCTGGCGTATTTAAAATTTGCGACAGTAAAAAATTATTTTTTGAATAATTTACTATAGAAAAGGCAATCCCTGGCTTAATTAAAACTTGCGACAGTAAAAAATTATTTTTTGCAAAATTTACTATAGAAAAGGCAATCCCTGGCGTAATTAAAATTTGCGACAGTAAAAAATTATTTTTTGAATAATTTACTATAGAAAAGGCAATCCCTGGCGTAATTAAAACTTGCGACAGTAAGAAATTATTTTTTGAATAATTTACTATAGAAAAGGCAATCCCTGGCGTAATTAAAACTTGCGACAGTAAAAAATTATTTTTTGCAAAATTTACTATAGAAAAGGCAATCCCTGGCGTAATTAAAATTTGCGACAGAAAAAAATTAATTTTTGAAAAATTTACTATAGAAAAGGCAATCCCTGGCGTAATTAAAACTTGCGACAGTAAAAAATTATTTTTTGAATAATTTACTATAGAAAAGGCAATCCCTGGCGTAATTAAAATTTGCGACAGTAAAAAATTATTTTTCGAATAATTTACTATAGAAAAGGCAATCCCTGGCGTATTTAAAACTTGCGACAGTAAAAAATTACTTTTTGCAAAATTTACTATAGAAAAGGCAATCCCTGGCGTAATTAAAACTTGCGACAGTAAAAAATAATTTTTGCAAAATTTACTATAGAAAAGGCAATCCCTGGCGTAATTAAAATTTGCGACAGTAAAAAATTATTTTTTGAATAATTTACTATAGAAAAGGCAATCCCTGGCGTAATTAAAACTTGCGACAGTAAGAAATTATTTTTTGAATAATTTACTATAGAAAAGGCAATCCCTGGCGTAACTAAAATTTGCGACAGTAAAAAATTATTTTTTGAATAATTTACTATAGAAAAGGCAATCCCTGGCGTAATTAAAATTTGCGACAGTAAAAAATTATTTTTCGAATAATTTACTATAGAAAAGGCAATCCCTGTCGTAATTAAAACTTGCGACAGTAAAAAATTACTTTTTGCAAAATTTACTATAGAAAAGGCATCCCTGGCGTAATTAAAACTTGCGACAGTAAAAAATTATTTTTTGCAAAATTTACTATAGAAAAGGCAATCCCTGGCGTAATTAAAATTTGCGACAGTAAAAAATTATTTTTTGAATAATTTACTATAGAAAAGGGAATCCCTGGCGTATTTAAAATTTGCGACAGTAAAAAATTAATTTTTGAAAAATTTACTATAGAAAAGGCAATCCCTGGCGTAATTAAAATTTGCGACAGAAAAAAATTAATTTTTGAAAAATTTACTATAGAAAAGGCAATCCCTGGCGCAATTAAAACTTGCGACAGTAAAAAATTATTTTTTGAATAATTTACTATAGAAAAGGCAATCCCTGGCGTAACTAAAATTTGCGACAGTAAAAAATTATTTTTTGAATAATTTACTATAGAAAAGGCAATCCCTGGCGTAATTAAAATTTGCGACAGTAAAAAATTATTTTTCGAATAATTTACTATAGAAAAGGCAATCCCTGGCGTAATTAAAATTTGCGACAGAAAAAAATTATTTTTGAAAAATTTACTATAGAAAAGGCAATCCCTGGTGTATTTAAATTTGCGACAGTAAAAAATTATTTTTTGAATAATTTACTATAGAAAAGGCAATCCCTGGCTTAATTAAAACTTGCGACAGTAAAAAATTATTTTTTGAATAATTTACTATAGAAAAGGCAATCCCTGGCGTAATTAAAACTTGCGACAGTAAAAAATTATTTTTTGCAAAATTTACTATAGAAAAGGCAATCCCTGGCGTAATTAAAACTTGCGACAGTAAGAAATTATTTTTTGAATAATTTACTATAGAAAAGGCAATCCCTGGCGTAACTAAAATTTGCGACAGAAAAAAATTATTTTTTGAATAATTTACTATAGAAAAGGCAATCCCTGGCGTAATTAAAACTGCGACAGTAAAAAATTACTTTTTGCAAAATTTACTATAGAAAAGGCAATCCCTGGCGTAATTAAAACTTGCGACAGTAAAAAATACTATAGAAAAAGCAATCCCAGGCGTAATTAAAATTTGCGACAGTAAAAAATTATTTTTTGAATAATTTACTATAGAAAAGGCAATCCCTGGCGTAATTAAAACTTGCGACAGTAAGAAATTATTTTTTGAATAATTTACTATAGAAAAGGCAATCCCTGGCGTAACTAAAATTTGCGACAGTAAAAAATTATTTTTTGAATAATTTACTATAGAAAAGGCAATCCCTGGCGTAATTAAAATTTGCGACAGTAAAAAATTATTTTTCGAATAATTTACTATAGAAAAGGCAATCCCTGGCGTAATTAAAACTTGCGACAGTAAAAAATTACTTTTTGCAAAATTTACTATAGAAAAGGCAATCCCTGGCGTAATTAAAACTTGCGACAGTAAAAAATTATTTTTTGCAAAATTTACTATAGAAAAGGCAATCCCTGGCGTAATTAAAATTTGCGACAGAAAAAAATTAATTTTTGAAAAATTTACTATAGAAAAGGCAATCCCTGGCGTAATTAAAACTTGCGACAGTAAAAAATTATTTTTTGAATAATTTACTATAGAAAAGGCAATCCCTGGCGTAATTAAAATTTGCGACAGTAAAAAATTATTTTTCGAATAATTTACTATAGAAAAGGCAATCCCTGGCGTAATTAAAACTTGCGACAGTAAAAAATTACTTTTTGCAAAATTTACTATAGAAAAGGCAATCCCTGGCGTAATTAAAACTTGCGACAGTAAAAAATAATTTTTGCAAAATTTACTATAGAAAAGGCAATCCCTGGCGTAATTAAAATTTGCGACAGTAAAAAATTATTTTTTGAATAATTTACTATAGAAAAGGCAATCCCTGGCGTAATTAAAACTTGCGACAGTAAGAAATTATTTTTTGAATAATTTACTATAGAAAAGGCAATCCCTGGCGTAACTAAAATTTGCGACAGTAAAAAATTATTTTTTGAATAATTTACTATAGAAAAGGCAATCCCTGGCGTAATTAAAATTTGCGACAGTAAAAAATTATTTTTCGAATAATTTACTATAGAAAAGGCAATCCCTGTCGTAATTAAAACTTGCGACAGTAAAAAATTACTTTTTGCAAAATTTACTATAGAAAAGGCAATCCCTGGCGTAATTAAAACTTGCGACAGTAAAAAATTATTTTTTGCAAAATTTACTATAGAAAAGGCAATCCCTGGCGTAATTAAAATTTGCGACAGTAAAAAATTATTTTTTGAATAATTTACTATAGAAAAGGGAATCCCTGGCGTATTTAAAATTTGCGACAGTAAAAAATTAATTTTTGAAAAATTTACTATAGAAATGCAATCCCTGGCGTAATTAAAATTTGCGACAGAAAAAAATTAATTTTTGAAAAATTTACTATAGAAAAGGCAATCCCTGGCGTAATTAAAACTTGCGACAGTAAAAAATTATTTTTTGAATAATTTACTATAGAAAAAGGCAATCCCTGGCGTAACTAAAATTTGCGACAGTAAAAAATTATTTTTTGAATAATTTACTATAGAAAAGGCAATCCCTGGCGTAATTAAAATTTGCGACAGTAAAAAATTATTTTTCGAATAATTTACTATAGAAAAGGCAATCCCTGGCGTAATTAAAATTTGCGACAGAAAAAAATTATTTTTTGAAAAATTTACTATAGAAAAGGCAATCCCTGGTGTATTTAAAATTTGCGACAGTAAAAAATTATTTTTGAATAATTTACTATAGAAAAGGCAATCCCTGGCTTAATTAAAACTTGCGACAGTAAAAAATTATTTTTGAATAATTTACTATAGAAAAGGCAATCCCTGGCGTAATTAAAACTTGCGACAGTAAAAAATTATTTTTTGCAAAATTTACTATAGAAAAGGCAATCCCTGGCGTAATTAAAACTTGCGACAGTAAGAAATTCTTTTTTGAATAATTTACTATAGAAAAGGCAATCCCTGGCGTAACTAAAATTTGCGACAGAAAAAAATTATTTTTTGAATAATTTACTATAGAAAAGGCAATCCCTGGCGTAATTAAAACTGCGACAGTAAAAAATTACTTTTTGCAAAATTTACTATAGAAAAGGCAATCCCTGGCGTAATTAAAACTTGCGACAGTAAAAAATACTATAGAAAAAGCAATCCCAGGCGTAATTAAAATTTGCGACAGTAAAAAATTATTTTTTGAATAATTTACTATAGAAAAGGCAATCCCTGGCGTAATTAAAACTTGCGACAGTAAGAAATTATTTTTTGAATAATTTACTATAGAAAAGGCAATCCCTGGCGTAACTAAAATTTGCGACAGTAAAAAATTATTTTTTGAATAATTTACTATAGAAAAGGCAATCCCTGGCGTAATTAAAATTTGCGACAGTAAAAAATTATTTTTCGAATAATTTACTATAGAAAAGGCAATCCCTGGCGTAATTAAAACTTGCGACAGTAAAAAATTACTTTTTGCAAAATTTACTATAGAAAAGGCAATCCCTGGCGTAATTAAAACTTGCGACAGTAAAAAATTATTTTTTGCAAAATTTACTATAGAAAAGGCAATCCCTGGCGTAATTAAAATTTGCGACAGAAAAAAATTAATTTTTGAAAAATTTACTATAGAAAAGGCAATCCCTGGCGTAATTAAAACTTGCGACAGTAAAAAATTATTTTTTGAATAATTTACTATAGAAAAGGCAATCCCTGGCGTAATTAAAATTTGCGACAGTAAAAAATTATTTTTCGAATAATTTACTATAGAAAAGGCAATCCCTGGCGTAATTAAAACTTGCGACAGTAAAAAATTACTTTTTGCAAAATTTACTATAGAAAAGGCAATCCTGGCGTAATTAAAACTTGCGACAGTAAAAAATTATTTTTTGCAAAATTTACTATAGAAAAGGCAATCCCTGGCGTAATTAAAATTTGCGACAGTAAAAAATTATTTTTTGAATAATTTACTATAGAAAAGGCAATCCCTGGCGTAATTAAAACTTGCGACAGTAAGAAATTATTTTTTGAATAATTTACTATAGAAAAGGCAATCCCTGGCGTAACTAAAATTTGCGACAGTAAAAAATTATTTTTTGAATAATTTACTATAGAAAAGGCAATCCCTGGCGTAATTAAAATTTGCGACAGTAAAAATTATTTTTCGAATAATTTACTATAGAAAAGGCAATCCCTGTCGTAATTAAAACTTGCGACAGTAAAAAATTACTTTTTGCAAAATTTACTATAGAAAAGGCAATCCCTGGCGTAATTAAAACTTGCGACAGTAAAAAATTATTTTTTGCAAAATTTACTATAGAAAATGCAATCCCTGGCGTAATTAAAATTTGCGACAGTAAAAAATTATTTTTTGAATAATTTACTATAGAAAAGGGAATCCCTGGCGTATTTAAAATTTGCGACAGTAAAAAATTAATTTTTGAAAAATTTACTATAGAAAAGGCAATCCCTGGCGTAATTAAAATTTGCGACAGAAAAAAATTAATTTTTGAAAAATTTACTATAGAAAAGGCAATCCCTGGCGTAATTAAAACTTGCGACAGTAAAAAATTATTTTTTGAATAATTTACTATAGAAAAGGCAATCCCTGGCGTAACTAAAATTTGCGACAGTAAAAAATTATTTTTTGAATAATTTACTATAGAAAAGGCAATCCCTGGCGTAATTAAAATTTGCGACAGTAAAAAATTATTTTTCGAATAATTTACTATAGAAAAGGCAATCCCTGCGTAATTAAAATTTGCGACAGAAAAACATTATTTTTTGAAATATTTACTATAGAAAAGGCAATCCCTGGCGTATTTAAAATTTGCGACAGTAAAAAATTATTTTTTGAATAATTTACTATAGAAAAGGCAATCCCTGGCTTAATTAAAACTTGCGACAGTAAAAAATTATTTTTTGCAAAATTTACTATAGAAAAGGCAATCCCTGGCGTAATTAAAATTTGCGACAGTAAAAAATTATTTTTTGAATAATTTACTATAGAAAAGGCAATCCCTGGCGTAATTAAAACTTGCGACAGTAAGAAATTATTTTTTGAATAATTTACTATAGAAAAGGCAATCCCTGGCGTAATTAAAACTTGCGAAGGTAAAAAATTATTTTTTGCAAAATTTACTATAGAAAAGGCAATCCCTGGCGTAATTAAAATTTGCGACAGAAAAAAATTAATTTTTGAAAAATTTACTATAGAAAAGGCAATCCCTGGCGTAATTAAAACTTGCGACAGTAAAAAATTATTTTTTGAATAATTTACTATAGAAAAGGCAATCCCTGGCGTAATTAAAATTTGCGACAGTAAAAAATTATTTTTCGAATAATTTACTATAGAAAAGGCAATCCCTGGCGTAATTAAAACTTGCGACAGTAAAAAATTACTTTTTGCAAAATTTACTATAGAAAAGGCAATCCCTGGCGTAATTAAAACTTGCGACAGTAAAAAATAATTTTTGCAAAATTTACTATAGAAAAGGCAATCCCTGGCGTAATTAAAATTTGCGACAGTAAAAAATTATTTTTTGAATAATTTACTATAGAAAAGGCAATCCCTGGCGTAATTAAAACTTGCGACAGTAAGAAATTATTTTTTGAATAATTTACTATAGAAAAGGCAATCCCTGGCGTAACTAAAATTTGCGACAGTAAAAAATTATTTTTTTGAATAATTTACTATAGAAAAGGCAATCCCTGGCGTAATTTAAAATTTGCGACAGTAAAAAATTATTTTTCGAATAATTTACTATAGAAAAGGCAATCCCTGTCGTAATTAAAACTTGCGACAGTAAAAAATTACTTTTTGCAAAATTTACTATAGAAAAGGCAATCCCTGGCGTAATTAAAACTTGCGACAGTAAAAAATTATTTTTTGCAAAATTTACTATAGAAAAGGCAATCCCTGGCGTAATTAAAATTTGCGACAGTAAAAAATTATTTTTTGAATAATTTACTATAGAAAAGGGAATCCCTGGCGTATTTAAAATTTGCGACAGTAAAAAATTAATTTTTGAAAATTTACTATAGAAAAGACAATCCCTGGCGTAATTAAAATTTGCGACAGAAAAAAATTAATTTTTGAAAAATTTACTATAGAAAAGGCAATCCCTGGCGTAATTAAAACTTGCGACAGTAAAAAATTATTTTTTGAATAATTTACTATAGAAAAGGCAATCCCTGGCGTAACTAAAATTTGCGACAGTAAAAAATTATTTTTTGAATAATTTACTATAGAAAAGGCAATCCCTGGCGTAATTAAAATTTGCGACAGTAAAAAATTATTTTTCGAATAATTTACTATAGAAAAGGCAATCCCTGGCGTAATTAAAATTTGCGACAGAAAAAAATTATTTTTTGAAAAATTTACTATAGAAAAGGCAATCCCTGGTGTATTTAAAATTTGCGACAGTAAAAAATTATTTTTTGAATAATTTACTATAGAAAAGGCAATCCCTGGCTTAATTAAAACTTGCGACAGTAAAAAATTATTTTTTGAATAATTTACTATAGAAAAGGCAATCCCTGGCGTAATTAAAACTTGCGACAGTAAAAAATTATTTTTTGCAAAATTTACTATAGAAAAGGCAATCCCTGGCGTAATTAAAACTTGCGACAGTAAAAAATTATTTTTTGCAAAATTTACTATAGAAAAGGAAATCCATGGCGTAATTAAAATTTGCGACAGTAAAAAACTATTTTTTGAATAATTTACTATAGAAAAGGCAATCCCTGGCGTTTTTAAAATGTGCGACAGCAAAAAAATTAATTTTTGAAAAATTTACTATAGAAAAGGCAATCCCCTGGCGTAATTAAAATTTGCGACACAAAAAAAATTAATTTTTGAAAAATGTACTACAGAAAAGGCAATCCCTGGCGTAATTAAAATTTGCGACAGAAAAAAATTATTTTTTGAATAATTTACTATAGAAAAGGCAATCCCTGGCGTAATTAAAATTTGCGACAGAAAAAAATTAATTTTTGAAAAATTTACTATAGAAAAGGCAATCCTTGGCGTAATTAAAATTTGCGACAGAAAAAAATTATTTTTTGAATAATTTACTATAGAAAAGGCAATCCCTGGCGTAATTAAGATTTGCGACAGTAAAAAATTATTTTTTGAATAATTTACTATAGAAAAGGCAATCCCTGGCGTATTTAAAATTTGCGACAGTAAAAAATTATTTTTTGCAAAATTTACTATAGAAAAGGCAATCCCTGGCGTAATTAAAATTTGCGACAGTAAAAAATTATTTTTTGAATAATTTACTATAGAAAAGGGAATCCCTGGCGTATTTAAAATTTGCGACAGTAAAAAATTAATTTTTGAAAAATTTACTATAGAAAAGGCAATCCCTGGCGTAATTAAAATTTGCGACAGAAAAAAATTAATTTTTGAAAAATTTACTATAGAAAAGGCAATCCCTCGTAATTAAAACTTGCGACAGTAAAAAATTATTTTTTGAATAATTTACTATAGAAAAGGCAATCCCTGGCGTAATTAAAACTTGCGACAGTAAAAAATTACTTTTTGCAAAATTTACTATAGAAAAGGCAATCCCTGGCGTATTTAAAATTTGCGACAGAAAAAATTATTTTTTGCAATATTTACTATAGAAAAGGCAATCCATGGCGTATTAAAATTTGCGACAGTAAAAAATTATTTTTGAATAATTTACTATAGAAAAGGCAATCCCTGGCGTAATTAAAATTTGCGACAGAAAAAAATTATTTTTTGAAAAATTTACTATAGAAAAGGCAATCCCTGGCGTATTTGAAATTTGCGACAGTAAAAAATTATTTTTTGCAAAATTTACTATAGAAAAGGCAATCCCTGGCTTAATTAAAACTTGCGACAGTAAAAAATTATTTTTTGAATAATTTACTATAGAAAAGGCAATCCCTGGCGTTTTTAAAATGTGCGACAACAAAAAATTAATTTTTGAAAAATTTACTATAGAAAAGGCAATCCCTGGCGTAATTAAAATTTGCGACACAAAAAAAATTAATTTTTGAAAAATTTACTATAGAAAAGGCAATCCCTGGCGTAATTAAAATTTGCGACAGAAAAAAATTATTTTTTGAATAATTTACTATAGAAAAGGCAATCCCTGGCGTAATTAAAATTTGCGACAGTAAAAAATTATTTTTTGAATAATTTACTATAGAAAAGGCAATCCCTGGCGTATTTAAAATTTGCGACAGTAAAAAATTATTTTTTGCAAAATTTTCTATAGAAAAGGCAATCCCTGGCGTAATTAAAATGTGCGACAGTAAAAAATTATTTTTTGAATAATTTACTATAGAAAAGGCATTCCCTGGCGTAATTAAAACTTGCGACAGTAAAAAATTATTTTTTGAATAATTTACTATAGAAAAGGCAATCCCTGGCGTAACTAAAATTTGCGACAGTAAAAAATTATTTTTTGAATAATTTACTATAGAAAAGGCAATTCCTGGCGTAATTAAAATTTGCGACAGTAAAAAATTATTTTTCGAATAATGTACTATAGAAAAGGCAATCCCTGGCGTAATTAAAACTTGCGACAGTAAAAAATTACTTTTTGCAAAATTTACTATAGAAAAGGCAATCCCTGGCGTATTTAAAATTTGCGACAGAAAAAAATTATTTTTTGCAATATTTACTATAGAAAAGGCAATCCATGGCGTATTTAAAATTTGCGACAGTAAAAAATTATTTTTTGAGTAATTTACTATAGAAAAGGCAATCCCTGGCGTAATTAAAATTTGCGACAGAAAAAAATTATTTTTTGAAAAATTTACTATAGAAAAGGCAATCCCTGGCGTATTTAAAATTTGCGACAGTAAAGAATTATTTTTGAATAATTTACTATAGAAAAGGCAATCCCTGGCGTAATTAAGATTTGCGACAGTAAAAAATTATTTTTTGAATAATTTACTATAGAAAAGGCAATCCCTGGCGTATTTAAAATTTGCGACAGTAAAAAATTATTTTTTGCAAAATTTACTATAGAAAAGGCAATCCCTGGCGTAATTAAAATTTGCGACAGTAAAAAATTATTTTTTGAATAATTTACTATAGAAAAGGGAATCCCTGGCGTATTTAAAATTTGCGACAGTAAAAAATTAATTTTGAAAAATTTACTATAGAAAAGGCAATCCCTGGCGTAATTAAAATTTGCGACAGAAAAAAAATTAATTTTTGAAAAATTTACTATAGAAAAGGCAATCCCTGGCGTAATTAAAACTTGCGACAGTAAAAAATTATTTTTTGAATAATTTACTATAGAAAAGGCAATCCCTGGCGTAACTAAAATTTGCGACAGTAAAAAATTATTTTTTGAATAATTTACTATAGAAAAGGCAATCCCTGGCGTAATTAAAATTTGCGACAGTAAAAAATTATTTTTTCGAATAATGTACTATAGAAAAGGCAATCCCTGGCGTAATTAAAACTTGCGACAGTAAAAAATTACTTTTTGCAAATTTACTATAGAAAAGGCAATCCCTGGCGTATTTAAAATTTGCGACAGAAAAAAATTATTTTTTTCAATATTTACTATAGAAAAGGCAATCCATGGCGTATTTAAAATTTGCGACAGAAAAAAATTATTTTTTGAATAATTTACTATAGAAAAGGCAATCCCTGGCGTAATTAAAATTTGCGACAGAAAAAAATTTTTTTTTGAAAAATTTACTATAGAAAAGGCAATCCCCTGGCGTATTTAAAATTTGCGACAGTAAAAAATTATTTTTTGCAAATTTTACTATAGAAAAGGCAATCCCTGGCTTAATTAAAACTTGCGACAGTAAAAAATTATTTTTTGAATAATTTACTATAGAAAAGGCAATCCCTGGCGTTTTTAAAATGTGCGACAGCAAAAAAATTAATTTTTGAAAAATTTACTATAAAAAAGGCAATCCCTGGCGTAATTAAAATTTGCGACACAAAAAAAATTAATTTTTGAAAAATTTACTATAGAAAAGGCAATCCCTGGCGTAATTAAAATTTGCGACAGAAAAAAATTATTTTTTGAATAATTTACTATAGAAAAGGCAATCCCTGGCGTAATTAAAATTTGCGACAGTAAAAAATTATTTTTTGAATAATTTACTATAGAAAAGGCAATCCCTGGCGTATTTAAAATTTGCGACAGTAAAAAATTATTTTTTGCAAAATTTACTATAGAAAAGGCAATCCCTGGCGTAATTAAAATGTGCGACAGTAAAAAATTGTTTTTTGAATAATTTACTATAGAAAAGGCATTCCCTGGCGTAATTAAAGCTTGCGACAGTAAAAAATTATTTTTTGAATAATTTACTATAGAAAAGGCAATCCCTGGCGTAACTAAAATTTGCGACAGTAAAAAATTATTTTTTGAATAATTTACTATAGAAAAGGCAATCCCTGGCGTAATTAAAATTTGCGACAGTAAAAAATTATTTTTCGAATAATTTACTATAGAAAAGGCAATCCCTGGCGTAATTAAAATTTGCGACAGAAAAAAAATTATTTTTTGAATAATTTACTATAGAAAAGGCAATCCCTGGCGTATTTAAAATTTGCGACAGAAAAAAAATTAATTTTTGAAAAATTTACTATAGAAAAGGCAATCCCTGGCGTAATTAAAATTTGCGACAGAAAAAAATTATTTTTGAATAATTTACTATAGAAAAGGCAATCCCTGGCGTAATTAAGATTTGCGACAGTAAAAAATGATTTTTTGAATAATTTACTATAGAAAAGGCAATCCCTGGCGTATTTAAAATTTGCGACAGTAAAAAATTATTTTTTGCAAAATTTACTATAGAAAAGCAATCCCTGGCGTAATTAAAATTTGCGACAGTAAAAAAATTATTTTTTGAATAATTTACTATAGAAAAGGGAATCCCTGGCGTATTTAAAATTTGCGACAGTAAAAAATTAATTTTGAAAAATTTACTATAGAAAAGGCAATCCCTGGCGTAATTAAAATTTGCGACAGAAAAAAATTATTTTTTGAATAATTTACTATAGAAAAGGCAATCCCTGGCGTAATTAAGATTTGCGACAGTAAAAAATTATTTTTTTAATATTTTACTATAGAAAAGGCAATCCCTGGCGTAACTAAAATTTGCGACAGTAAAAAATTATTTTTTGAATAATTTACTATAGAAAAGGCAATCCTGGCGTAATTAAAATTTGCGACAGTAAAAAATCATTTTTCGAATAATTTACTATAGAAAAGGCAATCCCTGGCGTAATTAAAACTTGCGACAGTAAAAAATTACTTTTTGCAAAATTTACTATAGAAAAGGCAATCCCTGGCGTAATTAAAACTTGCGACAGTAAAAAATTATTTTTT